>WNYA01000791.1:0-114836 GCA_019512145.1 Engystomops pustulosus | reverse complement strand
ATAATAATCTCACACACCGTGCTCTCGAATATAATAGTCTCACACACTGTGCTCCAAAATATAATAATTTCACACACCGTGCTCTCAAATATAATAGTCTCACACACTGTGCTCTCAAATATAATAGTCTCACACACTGTGCTCTCGAATATAATAGTCTCACACACTGTGCTCTCGAATATAATAGTCTCACACACTGTGCTCTCAAATATAATAGTGTCACACACTGTGCTCTCGAATATAATAGTCTCACACACTGTGCTCTCGAATATAAGGATCCTTAGTGACTCCCGCACAGCGCATTAACACGACAAAAATGCCACTTACATCACAGGAAGAAGAAGGTGAACTCCGGGACCTTAGTCGGGGAAGTGACACATGCAGATATCGGGTGCAGGATCTTAGTGACTCCCCGCACAGCGCATTATACACGACAATGCCTTACTGCACCAGGAAAAGAAGGTGAACTCCGGGGACCTAGCGGGGAAGTGACACATTGCAGGATATCGGGTGCAGGATCTTAGTGACTCCCCGCACAGCGCTTTACACGGCAATGCACTCTACTGCACCATGGAAGAAGAAGGTGAACTCCGGGGACCTGAGGGGAAGTGACACATCAGGATATCGGGTGCACTGGGTCTTGTGACTCCCCCACAGATCGATTATATCACCCAATGCACTTACATGCACCAGAGAAAAGGTGAACTCCGGGGACTGAGCGGGGAAGTCACACATCAGGATATCGTGGCAGATCTTAGTGACTCCCGCACGCCATTATACGACAATGCCCTTACATGCACCAGGAGAGAAGGGAACTCCGGGGACCTGGAGCGGGAAGCGACACAGCAGATATCGGCACGGATCTTAGTGACTCCCCGAACAGCGCATTATACCTGGACAATGCACTTACAATGCACCAGGAAGAAGAAGGTAACTCCGGGGACCTGAGCGGGGAAGTGACACATGCGGTATCAGGCAGATCTTAGTGACTCCCCGCACAGCCATTTACACGGACAATGCACTTACAATGCACCAGGAAGAAGGTGAAACTCCGGGACCTGAGCGGGAAACGCACATGCAGGATATCGGTCCAGATCTTAGTGACTCCCCCCGCACAGCATTATACACGGACAATGCACTTACATGCACCAGGAAAAAGAGGTGAACTCCGGGGACCTGAGCGGGGAACGACACATGCAGATATCGACCCAGATCTTAGTGACTCCCCGCACAGCGCATTATACACGGACAATTGCACTTACATGCACCAGGAAGAAGAAGGTGACCTCCGGGACCTGAGCGGGGAAGTGACACATGCAGATATGGGTGCAGGATCTTATTGACTCCCCGCACAGCGCATTATACACGCACAATGCACTTACATGCCCAGGAAAAGAAGGTGAACCTCCGGGCCTAGCAGGAAGAGACACTTGCAGATGTCGGGGCAGGACTTAGTGACTCCCCGCACAGCGCATTATACACGGACAATGCACTTACATGCCACCAGAAGAAGAAGGTGAACTCCGGGGACCTGAGCGGGAAGTGCACTTGCAGGATTTCGGGTGCAGGATCTTAGTGACTCCCCGCACAGCGCATTATACACGACATGCACTTACATGCACCAGGAAGAAAGGAAACTCCGGGGACCTGAGCGGGGAATGACACATGCAGGATATCGGGGCACAGATCTTAGTGACTCCCCGCCACGCATTATACACGGACATGCACTTACATGCACCATGAAGAAGAAGGTGAACTCCGGGGACCTGAGCGGGGAAAGACACGCAGGATATCGGTGCAGGATCTAGTGACTCCCCGCACAGCGCATTTATACACGGCCAATGCACTTACATGCACCAGAAAAAGAAGGGACTCCGGACCGAGGCGGAAAGTGACACTTGCAGGATCGGGTGCGCAGGATCTTAGTGACTCCCGCACAGCGCATTATACACGGACAATGCACTTACATGCACCAGAAGAAGAAGGTAACTCCGGGGACCTGAGCGGGGAACGACACATGCAGGATATCGGGTGCAGATCTAGTACTCCCCGCACGCGCATTATACACGGACAATGCACTTACATGCACCAGGAAGAAGAAGTGTACTCCGGGGACCTGAGCGGGAAGAGACCATGCAGGATATCGGGCGAAGATCTTAGTGACCCCGCACAGCGCATTATACACGGACAATGCACTTACATGCACCGGAAGAAGAAGGTGAACTCCGGGGACCTGAGCGGGGAAGCGACACATGCAGGATATCGGGCGCAGGATCTTAGTGACTCCCCGCACAGCGCATTATACACGGACAATGCACTTACATGCACCAGGAAAAAGAGGTGAACTCGGGACCTGACGGGGAATCGACACATGCAGATATCGGGTGCAGGATCTTAGTGACTCCCCGCACACGCATTATACACGGACATGCACTTACATGCACCAGGAAGAAGAAGGTGAACTCCGGGGACCTGAGCGGGGAAGTGACACATGCAGGATATCGGGGCAGGTCTTAGTGACTCCCCGCACAGCCTTATACACGGACAATGCACTTACATGCACCAGGAAAGAGAAGGTGAACTCGGGGACCTAGCGAGGTAAGACACATGCAGGATATCGGTGCGCGGATCTTAGTGACTCCCCGCACAGCGCATTATACACGGCACAATGCATTACATGCACCAGGAAGAAAGAAGGTGAACTCCGGGACCTGAGCGGGGAAGTGACACATGCAGATATCGGGGCAGGATCTTAGTGCCTCCCCGCACGAATCGCATATACACGGCACATGCACTTACATGCACCAGGAGAAAGAAGGGAACTCCGGGACCTGAGTCAGGAAGAGACACTTGCAGGATATCGGGCGCAGGATCTTAGTGACTCCCCGCACAGCCATTATACACGACATGCACTTACATGCACCAGGAAGAAGAGGTGAACTCCGGGGACCTGAGCGGGGAAGTGACCTTGCAGGATATCGGTGCAGATCTTAGTGACTCCCCGCACAGCGCATTATACACGGACAATGCACTACATGCACCAGGAGAAGAAGGTGAACTCCGGGGACCTAGCGGGGAAGTGACACATGCAGGATATCGGGCACGATCTTAGTGACTCCCGCACGCGCATTATACACGGACAATGCACTTACATGCACCAGGAAGAAGAAAGTGAACTCCGGGCCCTAGCGGGAAGACACACTGCATTTAATCGGGCGCATCTTAGTGACTCCCTCACAGCCATTATCACACGACAATGCACTTACATGCACCAGGAAAAAGAGGTGAACTCCGGGACCTAGCGGGAAGCGCACATGCAGGATATCGGGTGCAGGATCTTAGTGACTCCCGCACAGCGCATTATACACGGACAATGCACTTACATGCACCAGGAAGAAAGAAGGTGAACTCCAGGGAACCTGAGGGGGAAGTGCGACACATGCATATTCGGCAGATCTTAGTGACTCCCCGCACAGCACATTATACAGGACAATGCAACTTACATGCCAGGAGAAGAAGTGAACTCCGGGGACCTGAGCGGGAAGTGACATCTGCAGGATATCGGGCGCAGGATCTTAGTGACTCCCGCCAGCGCATTATACACGACAATGCACTTACATGCACCAGGAAAGAAAGGTGAACTCCGGGGACCTGAGCGGGGAAGAGCACACATGCAGGATATCGGGGCAGGATCTTAGTGACTCCCCGCACAGCGCATTATACACGGACAATGCACTTACATGCACCAGGAAGAAGAAGGTGAACTCCGGGACCTGAGCGGGGAAGCGACACATGCAGGATATCGGGCGCAGGATCTTAGTGACCCCCCGCACAGCATTATACACGGACAATGCACTTACATGCACCAGGAAGAAGGTGAACTCCGGGACCTGAGCGGGAGCGACACATGCAGGATATCGGGTGCAGATCTTAGTGACTCCCCGCACAGCGCATTATACACGACAATGCCTTACATGCACCAGGAAAAGAAGGTGAACTCCGGGGACCTGAGCGGGGAAGCGACACAGTGCAGGATATCGGTGACACAATCTTAGTGACTCCCCGCACGCATACATTATACACGGACAATGCACTTAACCGCACCAGGAAGAAGAAGGTGAAACTCCGGGGACCTGAGCGGGATGACATCTGCAGGATATCGGGACGCAGGATCTTATGACTCCCCGCACAGCGCATTATACACGGACAATGCACTACATCACCAGGAAGAAGAAGGTGGAACTCCGGGGCCGTTAGCGGGGAGAGACACTGCACCCGATATCCTGCATGTGTCACTTCCCCGCTCAGGTCCCCGGAGTTCACCTTCTTCTTCCTGGTGCATGTAAGTGCTTGGATTGCAACACAAATTTAAATGTTAAATCCCGTGCTTAGTCCAAATCCGTCCGATCATCCCACGGCCCGCCCCCTGAATTGCGTGCAAGCAGCGCAGCTGCACCAAAATCCGATGGCGTGCGACACAATCCCAGTCTTAGGTACATAAAGAACAAAGAAAAAGAGGATGTGTACAGGTAATCAAGTAATTTTATTAAGCAACAAAAAATAGAATGTTAAAAAAAATTAAAAACACAATCGTGGTAACAATAACCACTGTGTATGGACGAGTGAACATGATAGAAAAAGCCAATCTAAAATGTGTGCTCCATGGACACAAGCAAGGTAACAGGTATAAAAGTTGAATAGACCTTGTAAGAGTATAAATGGTGAGTATCATATAGGGACATACATTAGAGGTGACCCCACACACTGTCAGTAACACTTATGGATGGATACAACACATAGGCAAGAAAACTTTGCTATAAAGCGTCGTACATAAAAGATGTCACCAGTGATCGTCCGGCACAGAGAAAACCGCCCCCCCGCGTATCGCCCAACTCGTAGGCTTCATCACATCCTGAAAAGTGACCCCATTACATAATGGGATGCAACCTGCACACAGCAAGAAAACGCATGCGCCGTGCGCCAGTCTTTACGTGTCTGCGCTAATATTGTGGATTTTTGTGGCTTTTTACAGACTTTTCCGTCATGAAGGAAGTCCTCTACGGCTGTGCGAGTAGAAGTTTCTGCAACGCTGGGCCCTCCAGGGTGCTGCCAATGGGGGGCTATGGACAACACATCACCACCGAGGTCATATGCAACGGAGGAAGACACCTCACAATACCCAGCAGCCTCTGCTTCATCCCAGCGCTCCTCATCGTGATCTGTCTCCAGCTCTCTCCACTAACAAACTTCTAATGTCATGTAGACTCCACATGAGGAACAGACATGGTCACCTCTGCCGTAATAAAATCTCATATCTGCACCCCGACATTTCATGTCCATCGGGACACATGGGCCCCTTCCTGTCCCCTTGTGCTCCTTCACTCATTGCTACATTACTTGTGGAGAGGGTCTCGTCCAATGCTCAATGACTCTGGGCCTGGGACCCCTCTCTTGTGTTCCTGTCATTTGATGTATGGGATTTAAGCTTCTGACTTTGTCCTTTTAGCAGGGCCCCCCTTGTTTATTGTAACCCCAACTTTCTATATCCCATCTTCCTCATACAGCTTCATGGTAGTTTCAGGTATGGACCGCACCAAAATCCCCCAACCATTGTCCACACCAGATTTCCCTAAACATGAATGCGTTGTCCACACCAGACTCTTCCAACCATGAATTCATTGGGGCAGATTTACTTACCCGGTCCGTTCGCGATCCAGCGGCGCGTTCTCTGCGGTGGATTCGGGTCCGGCCGGGATTCACTAAGGCAGTTCCTCCGACGTCCACCAGGTGGCGCTGCTGCGCTAAAGTTCCCCGGAGGCGCGCTGGAATGCCCTGAAATTCACCGGCCTATACCTGGTGAAGGTAAGTGTAATTTTCGCGACACATTTTTTGTCTTAAATGCGT
This sequence comes from Engystomops pustulosus, assembly GCA_019512145.1. NCBI lineage: Eukaryota > Metazoa > Chordata > Amphibia > Anura > Leptodactylidae > Engystomops > Engystomops pustulosus. The sequence continues at coordinate 108,932 of WNYA01000791.1, read as the reverse complement.
CGGTTTTTCCGAATCCGTCGGGTTTTCGTTCGGCCACGCCCCCCGATTTCCGTCACATGCATGCCAGCGCCGATGCACCACAATCCGATCGCGAGCATCAAAAACCCGGGGCAATTCAGGGAAAATCAGCGCAAATCGGAAATATTCGGGTAACACGTCGGGAAAACGCGAATCGGGCCCTTAGTAAATGACCCCCATTGTCTACACCAGACGCCCCCGGCCATGACTTCAAGGAGCGCACCAGACTCCCCAACAATGACTTCATGGACTGCAACAGACTCCCCCAACCATGAATTTATTGTCCACACCAGACGCCCCAACCATGAATTCATGGACCGCACCAGACGCCCCAACCATGAATTCATGGACCACACCAGACCCCCCCAACCATGCTGTGGGACAGCAAAGGCTACTTGAGCTAAGAGAAGTCTTTTCTCCCACAGCCCGGACTGTTCTCCAACCTTTTTGTATCTGGGGACCAACTGCACACCAAATTTTTTTTTCAGGGACTGGGCTGGGTAACCCTCCTAACATTGTCTCTGGAAAACCATTTGTGTGCCTCGAAAATAGTCAATATCTAACCCCAACCCATATAATGTCCTATTTCCTGCAGCCCTTGATCTAAAACGCACCATTTCATGATGTTGGCCCCTTTTTCTATAGCAACCCCCACACACCTATAATGTCCCCAGCAGTGCTCCCCCCAAGCAATGTCCACAGCAGTTCTCTCCTCAATAAAACGTCCAGGAGTGCTCCCCATTAATTAAATGCCCCCAGCAGTTCTCCCCCCAAGGGAAAAGTGTCGCTGGACTCGCGCTTACCTGCACCCAGCAACGGATCGTGAACTCCGGCGGACCTCGACGGACTTCAGCGCAGCTGCGACACCTGGTGGACGTCAGAGGAACTGCCTTAATAAATTGCCGGAAGACCCGAATCCACCGCAGAGAACGCGCCGCTGGATCGCGAAAGGTAAGTAAATCTGCCCCATTGTGTTCCACTGCTCGGTCTGTTGAAGGCGTCCGGGCTAGAACACGCCCAAGTAGCCTCTGCCGATAATTTGCATATATCTAAGATAAAGTTTTAATCATGTTTGGCAATACACAGGGATTACACAGAGATAGCTTAGGGATGAGGAACGAAAGAGAAGGGCAACAACCCCCCTACTATCTGCATAGAGCAATATACGGGAGACACAAGCCTCAATCCATGGGGGTAGATATTCCATATGGGAAAGAAGTTGGGGTGATAGGAATTTGCTATTATGAAGGATTCTTTTGTGCTCCCCTGGGGTAGAGGTTGGGGGCTGGTTTGAGGGTTTAAAATGAAGCAAAAATTTTGTTAAGATACATTGTGCATTTGTATCATTATCAGGAAATGGTGGATATTATAATTTGGTTTTGCAGTTCATAAATTACATACTGAATGTCAAGGCTCGGGATTAGTGGATGACACAAGCTGATACCTGGGACCGGAATCTAAGTGGCACCCAGTCTTCACCAGAGCCCGCCGCAAAGCCGGTTGGTCTTGCTGTGGCGTGGTACCACCAGGTCATTCCACAGACGTGACTTGTCCACGGTGGAAGTCAAGGTCGCGGTACAAAGTCGGCAGGCAATTTCGGTAGGAGGTTAAGACAAAGGCAAAGGTTCAGGGTCGGATACGGAGCAGGAGGTCATGGCTAGCAGCGGAGGAGCGAAATCAGGAACAGGGGTCACAAAGGGAGGTCAACGGACGGGAATCAGGAGCAGGGAGAGGTGAGCAGCGTGGGCGCCAGGCCAGCAAGGACAGAGGGGCACAGGTGAGCCCGCAACCCGCGAAATGGATCGCAGGAGCACCCGTGACCTCTATGACACTGAATAGCCCTTTTAGGATGCCAAGGCAACTATACAATTTAATCACAGACTGTCCTAAGACAGATAAAGCCATATAGGTCTGGCCGAAAACTTAACTTCTATTGGTGTAGTCGGGTAAAATGGGTAACTAATAATTTACAACACTCAAACTTTTTAAAATTACATGTTGAGGCTGTTGTTCTGTAGTAAATATCCTGAGACACTTCTGTCCTCACGAGCGCTAAAGTCTACTAATGGATCTCTGCAGCGATCTCGCTATTGAGCGACCTCAAACACAACATTTAAAACACAATCTCTACGAGCCCCCCCCCCCCATCATGTTTCACTGGACACCAGCGTCCTCAGGGGATCCATAGCCCCGACCTAACCATGAACTTCAGGGCCGGCTTTGACTCCTGTGTTCTGCTGGGCAACCCACAGCAAAAACGGTCTGTATGCGATGAACACCATCGTATGTAGGACATTTTCTGTGCACTTCCATAGACTTCTGTGGAGAGACCTACAACAAAAAATTCTAAAATGATCTATTTTGCATGTTGTGGTCTGGAGGTCAGTTCACGTTGACCAGATTCAGATTTTTTATTGAAGTCAATGTGGCCACATGGAAAAAAAATTACGGTGCCCGTTTTTTACATCCAAAAAAACCGTGGTGTGCGCTGTAGTGAACGTCGCCCATGGTTGTTTTTATATGTGAACGAGGACTAAGGGTACATTTACATGTTCACTAAAACCTCCCCTCCTTCTCTCAACCTAGTGCTCACCTCTCCACCTCCTCCTCTTAGCCCTAAGCTCACCCCTCCTCCTCCTGGCCTTATGCTTACCCCTCCTCCTCCCAACCCTGTGCTAAACTCTCCACCTCCTTCTCCCTATATCTGTGGTCACCCCTCCCCCTCCTCCTCCCAGCCATGTACTCAATCCTCCACCACCTCCTCCCAACCCTTTGCTCACCCCTCCATCTCCTCCTCCCAGCCCTGTGCTCACACCTCCTCCTCCTCCCGACCCTGTACTCACCCCTCCACCTCCTCCTCCTGGCCTGTATTCACTCCTCCCAGCCCTGTGCTCACCACTCCTCCTCCCGACTCTGTGGTCAACTCTCCTCCTCCCGGCCATGTGCTCACCTTTCCACCTCCTCCTCCTGAGCCTGTGCTCACAACTTCTCCTACCGGCCCTGTGCTCACCTTTCCACCTCCTTCTCCCAGCCCTGTGCTCACCCCTCCTCCTCCAAGCTCTGTGCTCACCCCTCCTCCTCCCAGCCCTGTCCTTACCACTCCTCCTCCTGACTCTGTGGTCAACTCTCCTCCACCCGACCATGTGCTCACCTTTCCACCTCCTCCTCCCGGGCCTGTGATCACCCCTTCCTCCTCCCGGCCTTGTGCTCACCCCGCCCACTCCTCCTCCTGGCCCTGAGCTCACCCCTCCTCCTCCCGGCCCTGTGATCACACTCCCCCTCATCCTGCCGACCTTGTGCTCACCTCTCCTCCTTCCAGCCCTGTGCTCACCATTTCCCCTTCTCCTCCCCACCCTGTGCTAACCCCTCCCCCTCCTCCTCCCAGCCCTGTGCTCACCTCCCCCCCTCATCTACCCAACCCTGTGCTCACCCCTCCTCCTTCCAGCCCTGTGCTAAGCTCTCCACCTCCTCTTCCCGGCCCTGTGCTCACTTCTCCTCCTTCCAGCCCTGTGCTCACCTCCCCACCTCCTCCTCCCGTCCCTGTGCTCACTTCTCCACCTCCTCCTCCAGGCCCTGTGCTCACCACTCCTTCTCCCGGCCCTTTCATGAATGGTGGCGTTACACAGAAAATCAACTTTAAAGTGAGATTTAAGTTTGTTGTATAAAGTCACAGAGGCAGAGAGTTTAGGACTTAAGTCAAGCTCTCTCTGACATGAGGAACTGGATTTCTGGAGAGCTTGATATGGTGTCCCCGGATACATGACCATCACTGAGCACAGAGCACTCAGATGTGGAGAGCTTGACTTCAGTGCCAAACTCTCCACCTTCATGACTTTGTACAGACAATTTCCATCTGAATTAAAATGATGTCACCGGCAAGTGAAAGAAACACGTTCTGTAAGGTGTTAATCTGCTTGGCAACACACTGGGAGTCATTTACTCGGCCAACCTTTTATTTTCAATTTGAAAAAAAGGTGAAAAACATGAGAATACGGCAAAAAAATAACAAAAGCATCGCACGAGGTTGGGCTCTGCTACGTGTGCGCTTCCTCTTACCTACATGACTATTTCTGTCTCTCCAGGACTCTCCTCTCCTCGTACAGAGATAATTTCCCCCCAGAGGAAACTTGTCCTCAGGTTATTTCTCTCGAGAGCAGAAGCAAAAGCAACATCCAGCGCAGGACGGCAGCAGCTCGGTATGAGGGGTCCTGGCCCTGCTGCGGGGGTCTTCTCTATGCTCGTAGCAGCAGGTGAGGACAGATATACGATGCATTATGTAGATTATTTCTTCCGTAGTAAAGACTGTTGTATAAAGATGCACCATCGCTCTCCTGCTGAGTCTGATCCACCACATCACGATGGGACTGGTAGGTGACAGCCGTCAGTGAGCTGCAGGTTGGAGACCGTCGTTCTGTACCATGTGCTGCTTATTCTCTCTGGAGAACTCCTTATGTATCTATGCAGGACTCCAGAGGGAATAGTTATCCTCTAGTTATGGTATATAATTCCACTCATTGCCCCCAGGGTCTTACATGCAGCGCACAACCCCACCCCGGGCACTTATGGGAGAGAACGGCTCGTTCTACAGATCTCTCCGACACTTCATGGTCATTATGGGATTATGTCCTACGTCTCCTGGTACACAGCAGCAGGGAACATGATGGATAAGACAGGAGACACCGGGATCTAGAGTTATATTAGATGTGGCTTCAGCCGCCAGACGTTGTGGAGGATCAAGATCTGGAGGACCTCAATATAGCAAAGAGGAACATCCCTTCAACAAATCTCAATTGCTGAGGTTGTCGGAGGAGTCAAAGGATCAGCCACACCTTTATATCAACATTTCATCCTTCATTCTTCCACATATTCCCGGGAGGAGGTCTCTTGTTGAACATCTTGAGGCTCAGTACCGTCTGATGTTCTCCTCCTCATTGATGATATTGAAGGCATCCGGTCAGCAGGTGAGACCCTACAGAACCGTATCGTCCCTGGGGAGCTGTGTAATCAGACCTTTGTGTCCCTGGAGAGCACATTGTTACATGGGAATCCATGTCCCACAGCCCTCAGTGATTGGTTTACATCCTATGATTGACTCTTCTTTCCCTAGTGTGTTCCTTGAAGTGCGTCTCCTATCATCATCCGGCTTATGACCAACAACTCGATGTAAAGGCGGGTCAAGTTATTGATTGTTCATCGGACCAAGATGTTTGCTTGCTGGTGTATTACATTCTTCAACATAGAAGTAAGTACCTCCCACTGACCCATTATAGGGGTATCAGAGGCTAAGCATATTGATGAACTATTCTATGGATATGTCCTTAAAGGATCTACCATCAAAATCCATCGTAATAAACCAGGGACATTACTTGTAGATCCGGGCCCCAGGACTGTGGTATCTTCTTATACTTGTTATCCATGGCCTCCTTCCTTCTAAAATTAACTCTTTAAATTATGCTAATGAACCAGAAGGTCTGCCCTAGTCCCTCTGTGATCTGGCTTAACAGGCTGTTACACTGTCTCACCCCCTGCTCCCTCAGTACTTGTGCACTGAGCCCTGTAACAGCCTGTAATTAGCGATCAAAGCGGGGCTGTGGTAGCCCCTCCGACTCATTAGAATAATTCAAAATTTGAATTTAAAAAAAATCTAATGTCCCTGGTTTATCATGATGGGTTTTGATGGTAGATTTCCTTTAATATCAGATTGTTGAGCATCTGACACTTAGCGCCCGCACAGATCAGCATCTCTCAACAGAGAACGAAACAGAAAGCAGACAGCGCCATCCTCTGTGTAGTGGTCGGACCCAGTTACTGCAGCTTAGTTCCCAATCACATGAGCTGCACCATCCTGGTCCCTCTTGTCTCATTCCCGGAGTATCAGTGGCTGGAAAAAGATGTTCTGCACAAGCTGATGTGGAGAACTTATTCTATGCAAACAACATTTTTTAATCAGTTTTTAATCCGTTTACTTGTTATTTGGGGAGTTTCCTTACCGGTGACGGAGAACCTTTTCTATGTATATAAATATATATATATATATCACAGATAGCAACATCTTAGAACACGCAGCCTTAACACATCGTACAGCAGCAATTTGCCCGCATTCTCCACCAAATGATAAGAAAATCCCAATAATAATCACAATATATTAGTGACATTTCATGTCTGCAGCTTGTGTTGGCCCTGGAGCGGGGAGTGTATTGGTTACTATATGATTTCATAGTATCATAGTTTATACGGTTGAAAACAGACATTTGTCCATCAAGTTCAACCAAGTGAGAGAAGGGATTCCAAGATGAAGGTATTTAGGGGAAACAATTCTATATAACATAACCATCATGATTTGCTCAGGGAAATCTCTGCAGCACATCTCACCTGCCCTCATGGTCTTATATTTGGTTATTTCAGATGAGAATAAGATGAATGGGTTTCGGTATCTGCGGAAATGTGGCTCCTCCTCCCAGTGTGACCTGCAGGAAAGCCTGACCTCTCCCACCTACATTATCCGCTACTCCACCACCTGCTGCAGCACAGACAGCTGCCTGCCCCCTCCGCCGCTATGTAGGTATCGGATATTCATGGGTACAAGTCAATCAGATGACCCCGCCCCCTTCATGGTAATAAAAGCACAATTTTATAAAATTGAGGCTCTAATCACTGCCAAAGCTGCTGCAACCAAGTAAAAAGTCTGGTGACCAGTAACACTCCAATATTTTAGTTTTTTTTATTAAATTATAAAAACATTTTAACCTTCTGCCATCAGATAATTCTAGAACTTTCCTATATATTTATATTATATTATATATTTTTTATATTTCTTATATATTTATATGTAACATATTGATGTTTTCATGGAAACTTTTGCAGTTCCAAAAGTAGACGAGGATAAAAATGGAGTCACCTGCCCGGCCTGCCATTCCACCAAAGATAATCCGTGCGTCCCGGAGAAATCCATGGAGTGCACGGGAAACGAAACGCATTGCATTTTCTTCAATGAAACAATGTTTCAAGGTGATTGGATGATTTTCTTTCTAATATATTATTATTACCCTCAAATATGGAAACATCTGAAAAATTATGGAACTTTAAAGGGAACCCATCAGCAGGTGTGACCACACAGACAGTGTTATGAATTGTGCCTGGAGGGATGTGTAATCAGACCTTGTGTATGTTGTTAGTAGAAGCAGGACTGTGAAATATTTATATTTCCAGAATGTAGCTTCTCCAAGTTACCTGAAGTCATGTCCTCACACTGCTGTGCTCTGTGATCTCTGCAGACAGTGTTATATATTTGCTCTACACCATGAATCCTGCCCTACACCATGAATCCTGCCCAACACTACGAATTAGTGAACACGAATATTTAGTTGAGTTTGTTATTCATTTCTTCAATTTCTACATTTTAACAACACTACAACTCTTGGGATTTGTCAACCAAACATCTCAATAGTAGAAAAAGGTCCTGAAATTTAGGAAGCAGCAGAACCTGGTATTACCTCTGCCCCTGTGGACCTACTCTTCTAGTGAGGGGACATGGTCAACAATTGAGGTCCTGCTCCCTCTATTTGGGATAATGGAACTCTAACCCACTTGGGAACCTTGGCCTTTCGCAGTTTGCGGGGCTGCAATGGGAACCTGCTCCTTCCATCCCAATATGGTCATTGGCCGCTGATGATGGTCACTAATGCTGGTCCTCATAAACAGGAGTTCCTGGACCTCTGTCCTGGCCAGCAGCTCCAGACTTGTCCATTCCTCCAGTGTTGGTTGAAACATTGCTCAGAGACAGAGCAGGTTGGGTGTCCCGCCACTGGAGCTGCCAAGAAGGGTCAGAATTGGTGTTTAAGGCCAAATATTGGGTAAAGGCTTGAGTTACATAGTTGGGTATCTGCAGCCAGTCCTGCTCATAAGACCGTTTACCATTGCAGATTCTACAACCAGTCACTTTTCACTATGGCTTTTGTATAAACATGTCACTGCCTCCCTTAGAAGCGATACACTCACCTCCTGCTGCTTGCTTGTGCCTCCAGTGATGTGATACATGACCATCTCCCCCCGCAGGTAACTTTCATATCTATCTATCTATCTATCTCCTATCTATCTATCTCCTATCTATCTATCTATCTATCTATCTATCTATCTACTCATACATGACATATGATATCTGGTTCTGTGTTGATCAATGGAGCTTGTTCTCATTCTCCTGTGTTGTATAATTGCAGTTAATGGCCTGGAACACATACTTAGGGCTTGTTCACACACGTTCATGTAATGTTCCTGACAGACGACAACAGAAAACTAAGACTAAGAGTGAGATTCTGGAGGAAAATCTGTTCGGAGGACGATAAATATAAGGAACAATGTACAGACACGATACGACGGCTGATTATTTTTCTAAATTAAAAAGAACTAAGGAACTTGTGGACAGAACAGTAAGAAAAAATACATATTTTTTAAAGATGAAGAGAAAAAAAGAAAATTACAGATTCCAAAAGAAAGTAAAAAAAAAAAAGAAATCAATAATTATCAACTTTCCGCACATCAAACAGTCCACAATGTCATAAGCTAAAATGATCAAAAGCCATCTCCCTACACCCAATCAGGATCCAGTTCTCAGGAATATTGTGAAAGTCCATGTCCATGTTTGACCAACAGGGGGAATACCCTAAGTAATGTGTTGCCCCCCAGTTTGGTCGTTTGGTCAGTGTTCACACCACTGCCACAATGTGGTTGTCTGTAAAGAGACGCACTGCAATATCTGCTGCTCAGGTAAGACAATAGATAGAATCGGCATCAAACGGATATCTATCTAAAAGGTCAAAACAGGAAACGGGCCCAAGGTCAACCATCGAACATCAGAACATCTTCTCAGGAAACAGACAAGGCTGGAAATTTGATTGGCTCCTGAAACTTCTAGATTGGGGAAGATCCCTTCCCCTAGCAGTGATAGCGAACCTTTTAGAGGCCGAGTGCCCAAACTACAACCAAAATCCACTTATTTACCGTGAAATGCCAAATGGAATTTTAAGCAGTAACTTATTGCTACTTGTTCTTCCACATCTTTCAATCGGCCCCCTGAGGCCGCCGCTACAGTTGACAGACGGAGGGCAAATTCAGACTGTCATTGTAGCTTCTCTCCAGGGTCTCTCCATACAGGAACAATGCTGGGTCCAGCAGGACGACCTCCAAAGATCTTCTGTCAAAACCTTCTTACTTTTTCCAAAGTTCCAAACAGCCAATAAGGTATCACTTTAAAATATCACTGAGAGCAGCATCTCTTAAGTTGCCTGGGACTACAGGAAGAATCAGTGATTGGTGAACTCTGTCCTGGGGCGATGTCCTGATTGCCTACAGAAAGGGCTCTGAGTGCCACCTCTGGCACCTATGCCATAGGTCCGCCACCACTGCCTTATAGCACAGGAGTCACTGAGGATTGGCTGGAAACTCCCGATTGTTCTTGCCCTCTTAGAGCTGTTGTGAGAAGATTGCTGCCATGTCTTTTGTTCAGATGCTGCCCCCTGAGACGCCATTTTTGAGGATCCCCAAAAAATTTTAATCTCGTTTGTTATAAATTAAATAAATACAAAAACCAGGGTTTCAAATGGTTAAAAAATACTATAAGATTATAGATTTGTTATACAAACATTCTTCATGTTCCAATGTCTTCACCTTCTTTCATTTTCATATATCGCAGAGAAAAGATGAAGTAATTGTATGATCTTTTTTTTGTTCCCAGTGGATGGTTGGGGGAAGGGGGGGGATTTCTAATGAACGCTCGTGTGAGCGGGTATAATGAGGCACCGGAGGCAATGTAATGTTGGTGCTAATTAGTGCTCATTATTAAATTAGTCTCATTGCTAATTTACTGATTAAATAATTTTTCCCATCGGTTAAAGTCGCAGGTGGTTAAGTTAAGGTCGCAGGTGGTTACTGTCTCTATCAATCATTGAGAGGCAATATTTAGGAGAAGGTATATAATATCGAACATTGGAATGTGGACCCACTGGGGCACATTTACTTACACGGTCCAGTCGCCATCCAGCGACGTGTTCTCTGACGAGGATTCGGGTCTCCTGGGATTCACTAAGGTCGTGCAACCGACCCCTGCTGCCCCGAGGTCCGCCAGAGAGTTTACTTGCTTCTTCTCGATGCATGTGAGTGCTTGATCTTGCGACACATTCCCTTTTCTAAATTCTACGTTTTTTCCAAATCTGTCGGGTTGTCCGAAGGCCAAACCCCCCGATTTCTGTCGCATGAAAGCCGGCCCGATTGTGGCAAAATCCGGGTGGAATTCAGCGCAAAATGGGAAAATTCGGGAAACCCGACGAAAGTGGAGTCCGTGGAGCCCTTAGTAAATGAGCCCCATTGTGTTTGACTTTACTCCAAGGTTAATATATATGAGTTTCCATTGATATTCAACCTTTAACCCCTTGTACAGGTATCTGGACTGCTATGATGAAGACACAGGGCTGATACCTCTCCAGGAAATCCTGGTGGACCAAGTGGAAACTCATGTGAAGCACCTTTGTCAGGCAGAGAATAGTCAGAGACATTTCACGTTTGGGTTAAGGCACTAGTAAGACAGAACCAAGAATCCGAGTCATAAGTAAGATTGGGCAGCAGAGACAGAACTCAAGATATAGGCCCGAGATCGGGCAGGTAAATACTAATCAGGGTCAGATTAAGCCAACAAAGAATAAACAGAGTTACTGATCAGAGTCCAAGAATGGAGTCATGGTCATACAAAGAAATGCAGATATATATCTTTATCATTAGGAACCTTAATGCCTGGTCACCTCCTATTTATTGGGGGTTCTCTTTATTACCAGGGATGAGGACCAGCAAGGACACACTGGCCCTATTAATCTTAGGAAGTTCTACATGTCTTAGGACCTAGAAGCTGATGACCAGCCATGACCAGGGGGAGACAAGCCACCAGGAGCAGTCACAGGAAAAGTTATGAATACATGTACATGAGGGTGGAAGAATAATCGGGCTACCAATGATTTCTTCTGCCTCCCATATACACGTTCACAGTCATCCCTGGGCAAAATATGTAGTAAATGGGAATAATTGACGTCAATGGATTCTGCAATGGATTTGGGGACTCCGTGTACATACGTTATGGTTGACCAAAGTCAGCAATTGTTGTCTGATGTTTTTCTGGCCATGTTCATGGCAGGCACAGTAGACTGGCTGTGTTCAGGGCAGGCAGAGTAGACAGGCCATGGTCAGGGAATGCAGAGTAGACTGGCCATGTTTAGGGTAGGCAGAATAGACTGGCCATAGTCAGGGAAACAGGGAGACTGGCCATGGTCAAGGAAGACAGAGTAGGCAGGTCTCTAGTAATATTATTATCTTCTCTGGAGTCTCTAGTACTATTATTATCTTCTCTGGAGTCTCTAGTACTATTATTAACTGCTCTGGGGTCTCTAGTAATATTATTATTTGCTCTGGGATCTCTAGTATTATTATTAATGCTCTGGGGTCTCTAGTAATAATTATTATATGCTCTGGGGTCCCTAAATATTCTTATCTGGTCTGGGTTCCCTAGTACTATATTAGCTTCTCTGAGTCTCTAGTAATATTATTATTTCTCTGGATCTCTAGTATTATTATTAATTGCTCTGGGGTCTCTAGTAATATTATTATCTGCTCCGGTCTCCAGTACTATTATTATCTCCTTTGGGATCTCCAGTACTATTATTATCTGCTCTGGGGTCTCTGTAATATTTATTACTGCTCTGGGTCTCTAGTACTATTATTCGTTCTTGGTCTCTAGTATATTATTATTTGCTCTGGGATCTCTAGTATTATTATTAATTGCTCTGGGGTCCCTAGTAATATTATTATCTGCTCTGGGGTTCTCCTACTATTATTATCTCCTTTGGGATCTCTCAGTACATTACTGCTCTGGGGTCTCTAGTAATATTATTATCTGGTCTGGGGTCCCTAGTACTATTATTATCTTCTCTGGGGTCTCTAGTACTAGTATTATTTGCTCTGGGGTCTCTAGTAATATTATTATCTGCTCCGGGTCTCCAGTACTATTATTATCTCCTTTGGGATCTCCAGTACTATTATTATCTGCTCTAGGGTCTCTAGTAATTTTATTATTTGCTCTGTGGTCTCCAGTACTATTATTATCTTCTCTGGGGTCCCTAGTACTAGTATTAATTGCTCTGGGGTCTCTAGTAATATTATTATCTGCTCCGGGTCTCCAGTACTATTATTATCTCCTTTGGGATCTCCAGTACTATTATTATCTACTCTGGGGTCTCTAGTAATATTATTATCTGCTCTGGGTCCCTAGTACTAAGTATTAATTGCTCTGGGTCTCTAGTAATATTATTATCTGCTCCGGGTCTCCAGTACTATTATTATCTCCTTTGGGATCTCCAGTACTATTATTATCTGCTCTAGGGTCTCTAGTAATTTTATTATTTGCTCTGTGGTCTCCAGTACTATTATCATCTCCTCTGGGGGTTGCCCAGTATTTATTATATCTCTGCGTCTCTTTTACTATTATTATTGTCCCGAGGTCTCTATTATATATTATATCTGCTCGTGGGTCTCTAGTTATATTAGTTATAAGGTCTCTAATACTATTATTATATGCTCTGAAAATCTCTATTACTATTTTATCTGCTCTTGGGTCACTTGTGCTATATTATCTGAACTGGGGGTCTGTAGTAATATTATTATTTGATCTGGTGTCTCTAGTATTATTACTATTTGATCTGGGCTCTCTAGTATTATTATATTTCATCTGGGGTCTCTATTATTTTTATTATTTGATCTGGGTCTCTAGTATTATTATTATCTGCTCTGGGGCTCCAGTACTATTATTTTCTCCTCTGAGGTCTCTAGTACTATTATTATCTCCTCTGAGGTCTCTAGTACTATTATTATTTGCTCCGAGGTCTCTATTAGTATTTTTTATTATTTGATCTGGGGTCTCCAGTACTATTATTATCTGCTCTGGTGGTCTCCAGTAATATTATCATATGCCCTGAGTCTCTAGATTATTATTATAAGCTCAAATCTCTATATATTATTATCTGCTCTGAGATCCCTATTACTATTATTATCTGCTCTGGGGTCACTTGTACTATTATTATCTGATCTGGGGTCTCTAGTATTATTATTATCTGCTCCGGGGTCTCTTAGTAATTTATAATCGCTCTGGGGTCTATTATTATTATCTGTTGTGGGTCTCTAGTAACATTTTTCTGCCCCGAGGGCTCTAGTAATATTATTTCGCTCGGGTTCCAGTACTATTATTATCTGCTCTGGGGTCTCTAGTAATATTATTATCTGCTCTGAGGTCTCTAATACATTAGTATATGCTCTGAAATCTCTATTTTCTATTATATCTGCTCTGGGGTCACTTGTACTATTATTATCTGATCTGGGGTCTGTAGTTATTTTGATTATTTGATCTGGGTTCTCTAGTATTATTATTATCTGCTCTGGGGTCTCCGTACTATTATTATCTCCTCTGAGTCTCTAGTACTATATAATCTCCTCTGAGGTCTCTAGTAACTATTATTATTTGCTCCGAGGTCTCTAGTATTTTTTTATATTTGATCTGGGGTCTCTAGTACTATTGTATCTGCTCTGGGGTCTCTAGTACTATTAATATCTGCTATGGGGGTCTCCAATATATTATTAATTGTTAGAGTTCTATAGTAATATTATACCTGCTCTGGGATCTCTAGTATTATATTATCTGCTCTGGGGATCTCTATAATATTATTATCTGCTCTGAGGTCTCTGTAATATTATTATATGCTCTGAGGTCCTAGTAATATTATTAATGCTTTGGGGTCTCCAGTAATATTACTTAATGCTCTGGGATCTCGAGTAATATTATTATCTGCTCTGGGATCTCTAGTAATTATTTTTCGTCTGGGATCTCTTATATATATATGCCTGGGATCTCTAGTAATTATTATATCTACTCTTGGGGATCTCTAGTAATATTATTATCTGCTCTGAGGTCTCTAGTATATATTATATGCTTGGGTCTCCCGTAATATTATTATGCTCTTGGGGTCTCCAGTAATATTATTATTGCTCTGGGGGTCTCCAGTATATTATTATATCTCTGGGTCTCCATAATATTTTATATGCTCTGGGGTCTCCATAATATTATTATATGCTCTGGGGCTCCAGTAATATTATTATATGCTTTGGGGTCTCCAGTAATATTATTTGCTGTAGGGTTTTCTATATTTATGTCATTATCTGCACTATTAATTGTCTTCTCTAATGCAGTATTTGGTTTCTGGGGTCTCTATCTATTGCTGGTGCTGTGTATCTATGATCTCTGTGGAGGCATTCAGTGCTGTTTGTGGTTGTTGGAACATAGGGCGCTGTGAGGCCCCATGAGGTCATAAGTTGCATTATGACATGTGGCCTTGGAACCAATAAATGTTGCTCACTCCTGGCCTAAAATCCTTATATCAGAAAAGAAACCTTTAAAGGAAATTTCTTCATTTTTATAATTTAATATATGTTTGTGGAGTCGGACAATTGTATCACTTGGCAGCCCTGCTTTAAGGCTGTGTGTGGACAGGGGAAAAAGGGAAGAGGGGAATAGACTTTGAAGGATAAAGAAACAAATGTTTTCCTTCTCCCTCCCCAGGTAGATCTCCTCTATGCACATTGGTTCATCTCCCCCCTTTATCGCAGGGGGCAGCTCATTACTGTCTGTCATGTCTTATATTCTGACTCTAAGTTACTGTTCACATTGCACAGTTCAGGCCCCAGACTGATGATCAGCGCTAAGGTGGTGAGCACTTGTATGAGTAGCTTCTATTCTCCACTAATGTCAATCCTCTGCTTGCTGTAAATGTAACAGTCTGGAGGTACAGAAGAGATTTCTTTCTGCTGCTTCTATGTTGAGTTAGAGGATTTCCTAAGACGGATACATCGAAGGAATTACTTGTCTTTGTGTCAGGTCACGGAGCGTTATCCCAGAGAATGTTCTGTAACTTTATCCAGGGACAATGCACGCGGTCATTACACTATAAAGACGGAGAGAAGAATGTCACAGATTATTATGAAACTGACCCCGAGAAGCAAACCCCACACAACCAGACACCAGAGAGAGAGAAAAAGGAAGGCGAAGGAGGATGGGGATTATCACACTGTACACTGCAGCATATACTGCAATTCCCACCCACCGGATCTATCACCGGATCTATCACCAGATCTATCACCGGATCTATCACCTCCTCTATCACCTCTCATCACTGATCTATCACCCGGATCTATCACCAGATCTATCACCCGGATTTATCACCGGATCTATATACTGCATGTACTGGCGAAGAAAATATGCCTTACCCTGCGCCAGGAACTGCTGCACGTTATGGGCAGTGTCACAGCTTTCTGGTGAGTTTTCGGTCCATCTTTGAAAACCGGCATTGGCCTCCTCTGTCTAAGACTGCGCTGTTGAATCTACGCCAGCGGAACTCTTCCATGGAGAATATGCTGTCCAGTTCCATACCTTGGCCTCGAACTCTCCCTGGAATGATGCAGCCCTGTCCACACTTTCAAAAAGGGACTCTCCTCTCACGTTAAGACGCTCTGACCACTCGTGATCTGCCGTCTACCCTGGGTGGTCTCATCACCTTAGCCATCTGGATTGACGTGCGGTTTTAGGGAGCGTGCCGAGAGAGTTACGCCTCGAACAAACCTCAATTCTGCCCACAACGTCTTCTCGTTGGCTCCTGTTTTTCAAAGCCACTCCAGCCACTGGTCGTACCATCTGCAGAGGAGCCTATGGAGGTGGATAGACCAGACTCTCTTCCCAGAGTGTATCAGAAGAAGTCAGGAGACCTCTGCATGTATTGTCCACTCAGAGCATTTCATCATGAACTGTCCTGTCCGTCCCCAGCGTCCGGAAACCCACACCCTAGGTTCTTGGGAGTACCGGACATCACGGGCGTATTCTCCAAGAAGCAGCAGAGATTTTGCCACCTCACCGTCCCGTCCCTTGACTGCCCTATTTTTTTGTTGCCAGGTACCTCTCCCCCCGGAAGTTGGGTGTGCCCCGCTCTCCCATTCTAGGAGACCACAGCCATGTTTGAGTATATCAAGGAGAACCTGCAATGGGTTTCATATGGAGTCTCCCTATCCTGCGGATGCAGCAATCTTCTTTTTATCAAGAAGGACGGCTCCTTGCGTCCTTTCATTGACTAGCGGATTGTAACGGGATCACAAGTTAAAATATTATTATATGCTCTGAGGTCTCTTTTACTATTATTATTTGTCCCGAGGTCTCTATTAATATTATTATCTGCTCTGGGGTCTCTAGTTATATTAGTTATAAGGTCTCTAATACTATTATTATATGCTCTGAAATCTCTAGTACTATTATTATCTGCTCTTGGGTCACTTGTGCTATTATTATCTGAACTGGGGTCTGTAGTAATATTATTATTTGATCTGGTGTCTCTAGTATTATTACTATTTGATCTGGGCTCTCTAGTATTATTATTATTTCATCTGGGGTCTCTAGTATTTTTATTATTTGATCTGGGGTCTCTAGTATTATTATTATCTGCTCTGGGGTCTCCAGTACTATTATTTTCTCCTCTGAGGTCTCTAGTACTATTATTATCTCCTCTGAGGTCTCTAGTACTATTATTATTTGCTCCGAGGTCTCTAGTATTTTTTATTATTTGATCTGGGGTCTCCAGTACTATTATTATCTGCTCTGGGGTCTCCAGTAATATTATCATATGCCCTGAGGTCTCTAGTATTATTATTATAAGCTCTGAAATCTCTAGTACTATTATTATCTGCTCTGAGATCCCTATTACTATTATTATCTGCTCTGGGGTCACTTGTACTATTATTATCTGATCTGGGGTCTCTAGTATTATTATTATCTGCTCCGGGGTCTCTAGTAATATTATTATCTGCTCTGGGGTCTCTATTATTATTATCTGTTGTGGGGTCTCTAGTAACATTATTATCTGCCCCGAGGGCTCTAGTAATATTATTATCTGCTCTGGGGTCTCCAGTACTATTATTATCTGCTCTGGGGTCTCTAGTAATATTATTATCTGCTCTGAGGTCTCTAATACTATTATTATATGCTCTGAAATCTCTAGTTCTATTATTATCTGCTCTGGGGTCACTTGTACTATTATTATCTGATCTGGGGTCTGTAGTATTTTGATTATTTGATCTGGGTTCTCTAGTATTATTATTATCTGCTCTGGGGTCTCCAGTACTATTATTATCTCCTCTGAGGTCTCTAGTACTATTATTATCTCCTCTGAGGTCTCTAGTACTATTATTATTTGCTCCGAGGTCTCTAGTATTTTTTATTATTTGATCTGGGGTCTCTAGTACTATTAGTATCTGCTCTGGGGTCTCTAGTACTATTAATATCTGCTATGGGGTCTCCAATAATATTATTATTTGTTATGAGTTCTATAGTAATATTATTACCTGCTCTGGGATCTCTAGTATTATTATTATCTGCTCTGGGATCTCTAGTAATATTATTATCTGCTCTGAGGTCTCTAGTAATATTATTATATGCTCTGAGGTCTCTAGTAATATTATTATATGCTTTGGGGTCTCCAGTAATATTATTATATGCTCTGGGATCTCTAGTAATATTATTATCTGCTCTGGGATCTCTAGTAATATTATTATCTGCTCTGGGATCTCTAGTAATATTATTATATGCTCTGGGATCTCTAGTAATATTATTATCTACTCTGGGATCTCTAGTAATATTATTATCTGCTCTGAGGTCTCTAGTAATATTATTATATGCTTTGGGGTCTCCAGTAATATTATTATATGCTTTGGGGTCTCCAGTAATATTATTATATGCTCTGGGGTCTCCAGTAATATTATTATATGCTCTGGGGTCTCCAGTAATATTATTATATGCTTTGGGGTCTCCAGTAATATTATTTGCTGTAGGGTTTTCTATATTTATGTCATTATCTGCACTATTATTGTCTTCTCTGAATGCAGTATTTGGTTTCTGGGGGTCTCTATCTATTGCTGTGCTGTGGTATCTATGATCTCTGTGGAGGCATTCAGTGCTGTATTGTGGTTGTTGGAACATCTAGGGCGCTGGTGAGGCCCCATGAGGTCATAAGTTGCAGTATGACAATGTGGCCTTTGGACCAATAAATGTTGCTCACTCCTGGCCTAAATCCTTATATCAGGAAAAGAACAGACATTTAAAGGAAATTTCTTCATTTTTATAATTAATAATATGTTTGTGGAGTCGGACAATTGTATCACTTGGCAGCCCTGCTTTAAGGCTGTGTGGGACAGGGGAAAAGGGGAAGAGGGGAATAGACTTTGAAGGATAAAAGGAAACAAATGTTTTCCCTTCTCCTCTCCCCAGGTAGATCTCTCTATGCACATTGGTTCATCTCCCCCCTTTATCCAGCAGGGGGCAGCTCATTACTGTCTGTCATGTCTTATATTTCTGACTCTAAGTTACTGTTCACATTGCACAGTTCAGCCCCAGGACTGATGAATCAGCGCTAAGGTGGTGAGCACTTGTATGAGTAGCTTCTATTCTCCACTAATGTCAATACCTCTGCTTGCTGTAAATGTAACAGTCTGAGGTACAGAAAGAGATTTCTGCTGCTTCTATGTTGAGATTAGAGGATTTCCTAGACGGATACATCGAAGGAATTACTTGTCTTTGTGTCAGGTCACGGAGCGTTATCCAGAGAATGTTCTGTAACTTTATCCAGGGACAATGCACGCGGTCATTACACTATAAAGACGGAGAGAAGAATGTCACAGATTATTACTGAAACCTGAGACCCCGAGACAAGACCCCAGACACAACCAGACACCAGAGGAGGAGAGAAAAAAGGAAGAGGCGAAGGAGGAATGGGGGATTATCACACTGTACACTGCAGCATATACTGCAATTCCCGACCCACCGGATCTATCACCGGATCTATCACCAGATCTATCACCGGATCTATCACCTGCTCTATCACCTGCTCTATCACTGGATCTATCACCGGATCTATCACCAGATCTATCACCGGATTTATCACCGGATCTATATACTGCATGTACTGGCGAAGAAATATGCCTTACCCTGCGCCAGGAACTGCTGCACGTTATGGGCAGTGTCACAGCATTTCTGGTGGAGTTTCGGTCCATCTTTGAAGACCGGCATTGGCCTCCTCTGCTAAGACTGCGCTGTTGAATCTACGCCAGCGGAACTCTTCCATGGGAGAATATGCTGTCCAGTTCCATACCTTGGCCTCGGAACTCTCCTGGAATGATGCAGCCCTGTCCACAGCTTTCAAAAAGGGACTCTCCTCTCACGTTAAGGACGCTCTGACCACTCGTGATCTGCCGTCTACCCTGGGTGGTCTCATCACCTTAGCCATCTGGATTGACGTGCGGTTTAGGGAGCGTGCCGAAGAGTTACGCCTCGAAACAAACCTCAAGTCTGCCCACAACGTCTTCTCGTTGGCTCCTGTTTTTCAAAGGCCACTCCAGCCACTGGTCGTACCATCTGCAGAGGAGCCTATGGAGGTGGATAGAGCCAGACTCTCTTCCCAGGAGTGTATCAGAAGAAGTCAGGGAGACCTCTGCATGTATTGTGCCACTCAGAGCATTTCATCAGGACTTGTCCTGTCCGTCCCCAGCGTCCGGGAAACGCCAGCACCTAGGGTTCTTGGGAGTACCGGGACATCACTGGCATATTCTCCAAGAAGCAGGCAGAGACTTTGCCACCTCATCGTCCCTATGACTGCCCTATTTATTTGTTGCCAGGTACCTCTCCCCCCGGAAGTTGGGTGTACCCGCTCTCCATTCTGGAGATCACAGCCATGTTTGAGTATATCAAGGAGAACCTGCAAATAGGTTTCATATGGAAGTCCTCCTATCCTGCGGATGCAGCAATCTTCTTTTTTATCAAGAAGGACGGCTCCTTGCGTCCTTGCATTGACTATCGCGGATTTAACAGGATCACAGTTAAGAACGGCTATGCTCTCCCGTTGATCATGGAGCTCTTCGACTGCCTGCACGGTTCCAGGATTTTCTCCAAGCTGGACCAGCATTCAGCATAGGGCCTACAACCTCATCCGGATCCGTGAGGGTGACGAATGGAAGACAGCATTTAACACCCAAGATGGACATTTCGAATATCTTGTGATGCTATTTGGACTTTGTAATGCTCCAACTGTCTTCCAGGAATTTGTCAAAGACATCTTTGAGATTTGCTGTATACGGGTGTTGTGGTCTACTTGCATGACATTTTGGTCTTCTCCCCGGACCTTGAGTCCCACCAGTCTCATGTGCGGCAAGTTCTTGGCCGTCTACGGGATAATCGTCTCTACGCCAAGCTCGAGAAGTGTCTGTTACACCAACGAAGCCTACCTTTCCTTGGTTATATAATCTCCGACAAAGGCCTCCAGATGGATCCCGCCAAACTGTCGGCAGTTCTGCAGTGGCTGCGTCCAGAAGGTCATCTAGAGGATCCTAGGCTTCGTGAACTATTACCGGCACTTTATCCCACATTTCTCTACTGGGTGTCTCCCATCGTGGCGCTCACCAAGAAGGGCGCTAATCCATGCCTCTGACCTTTGGCGGCTGAAGAACCCTTCACAAAGTTAAAGTCTGCCTTTGCCATGGCTCCTGTACTCTCTAGACCTGATACTGAGAGGCCTTTTATTCTGGAGGTGGATGCATATTCTGTAGGTGCAGGGGTGGTGCTCACACAGAAAGGGCCTAAGGGCTCACATGCGGCTTCTCCTACTTTACCCGGATGATCAACTTGCGACCTGTGGAGCAGAATATCAAGGCGGATGCCCTTTTCCATGCCTCTGATGTTGTTGGAGAGGAGCCGATTCCTCAGCATATTATCTCTCCGATACAGTTGACTGCTGCCGCTCCAGGGGATCTTCGGCAGCTTCCCCCTGGCAAGACGTATGTCTGACTTACTCTGCGGAAGAGGATTTTGTTGTTAGGACATTCTTTGTGCCTGGCTGGGCAACCTGGGGTGCAACGCTCCATGGCCCCCTTCTCCTGCTACTACTGGTGGCCGGACTTGGTCAAGGATGCTTGGGATGTGTGGGATCCTGGACCTCCTGTTCCCATAATAAACCTTCTCATCTGAAACCGGCTGGTCTCTTGCTTCCATTGCCGATACCCAGTCGCCCATGGTCACATGTGGCTATGGACTTTGTCACGGACCTTCCATCTTCCTCGGGCAATACCGTCATCTGGGTTGTGACAGACCGGACTTTGAAGATGTCTCATTTTATCCCTCTTTCAGGTCTGCTCCACATCTTGCCAGGCACTTCCTTCAACATATCTTCCAGCTACATGGTCTTCCTCTAAACATTGTCTCTGATCGGGGAGTTCTGTTTATTTCCCGCTTCTGGGGTTCTCTCTGCAGCCAACTGTAGGTAATGTTGGACTTCTTCTCAGCTTACCACACTCAGTCCAATGGACAAGTGGAGAGGGTAAACCAAACTCTGGGATGTTACCTCCGTGATTTTGTCAAGACGACTGGTTTGTTCTGTTGCCGTGGGCGGAGTTCTCTTATAATTCCCTGGATTCTGAATCTTCTGGCTCTGCTCCCTTCTTCTCTGTCTATGGCATCCACACCATCCACGTCCTCCTTCTTCTTGCCTGTGTCCTCGGATGTCCCTGCTGTTGAAGAGTTGGTACGAGATCTGAAGTCCATCTGGGAGTAGACTCGCCTTTCGTTGCTACAGGCTTCTGCCTGTACCAAGCTCCAGGCCGACAAAAGATGCAGGCCTCCTCCTGTCTTCTCTCCTGGTGACAAGGTCTGGTTATCCTCTAGGTACATCTGGCTGAAGATTCCCGGGTACAAGCTTGGTCAACAATTCCTGGGTCCTTTCAAGGTCCTGACTCGCATCAATCCGGTGTCCTCAAGCTGTCCTCCCACCATGCGCATCCCGAACTCCTTCCATGTCTCCCTACTCAAGCCTGTCGTTCTGAACTGCTTCTCCAGGCAAGTATCTCCTCATGCTCCTGTGGCTGACTCCTCTGACATCTAAAAGTAGATCCTCAAAATGAAGACGGTGAAGGGTAAGTGGTTCTCCTTGGTTGACTGGAAGGGGTTCGGGCCAGAGGACAACATCCTGGACCATGATCTCCTGCAGAGATTTATTCAGCCCAAGAGGAGGGGGAGGCCGAAGGGGGGGAGTACTGTCACGGGTGTTCCCTTGACCCACATCGCAGGTTGCGGGCTCACCCATGCCCCTGGAACCCGCAGACGCAACGCCAGCGCCACTCACCTTTCCACGCTCTCGAGTCCCGGCCTCCCTGTGCGTGGTAACAGTCGTATGCAGGGATTGGACAGAGGCAACGTTGTGCAAATTAACTCACGGTTCCTTATTGAACAACAGGTAGCAGGCAGTGGGCCTAAAAGGTCAAACAGCAGATTTGGATTCTGTTACTGGAGTGGTCATGGAGAGGGGTGGACAAGAATAGTGCACCAGCCTGTTAGTAGATGCAGCCTGATATAATGGAGATGGAGCTGTGTCCAAACTGTGGAAGCTGCTGCTCTGAATTAGAGTCTCCTGACTCAGTTCCTGGGATTGGGTTCTGTGTCAGTACTGAAGGTGTACTATGCACTGTCTTCTCTCTCACTGAACAGACTCCTGAGACAGACAGACCAATTGCTCCCCCTGGTCAGGTGGTATCACATCTCCAATCACACTCCAGCTAACAATACAGCCACATCATTGGATAACATCCTACACCCACTTAACTATTGCCTTTCCAGGCAGAGGCTACAGCTGCAGATTACCTGAGATCTCCCTGCATTATCCTTGGGCGAGTTGATCAAGCTCACTTGATAGATCCAGACAGGTAGAGGGCCAATTCGCAACTACCCCCTTGCCTATACGTTGGCAGGGGTGTGGCATATCTATCTATCTATCTAACGAAATGAAAACAGGCAGCACTCCAAGATAGTGAAAAAACAAGGGTGTTTATTCCACCTCCCGGGAGGTGGAATAAACACCCTTGTTTTTTCACGATCTTGGAGTGCTGCCTGTTTTCATTTCGTTGGATATCTTCTACACTCTTACTGGTGAGAGTGAGGATAGCACCCATCAACTCTTTTTCTCTCAAAGACTGTGCTGCTTTTTTTCTTCTTTTTGTATCTATCTATCTATCTATCTATCTATCTATCTATCTATCTATCTATCTATATTTATTATGTGTCTATTAAGTCCAGTACAACCCTTCCACTACAAGCAGCAGAACCTGTCTATGACCAGTTCAGGACCAGGGACAGCTCACAGTCATCAGATTCTGGATCTGCTCTACATAGTCATACAGTGCAGATCCTCACTAGTTGTCCTTCTAGACCAGTGGTTCTCAACCTTTCTAATGCTGTGACCCCGCAATACAGTTCCTCATGCTGTGGTGACCCCAAACCATGCAACTCGCAGTAAAAACACTGTAAAATTTTGGCTCCCATGGCTTTAGGCGACCCCCGGTTTTGGTCGTTCGACCCCCGCTGGGGTCCCGACCCACAGGTTGAGGACCACTGCTCTAGACCAGTGGTGGCTGAACCTATAGCATGGATGCATTATCAGTGGAGCGCCTTCCCCTGGATTATCAGTGGAGCGCCTTCTCCTGGATTATCAGTGGAGCGCCTTCTCCTGGATTATCAGTGGAGCGCCTTCTCCTGGATTATCAGTGGATTGCCTTCTCCTGGATTATCAGTGGAGCACCTTCTCTGGGGCCTACGATCTCTCCTGTTATGGGGAACCCCGGAGAGAAGCTACAATGATAATTTGAGTTTCTCCTTCTTCTCCTGCGATTGAAACATGTGGCAGGGCAGTTACCTATAAGTGTTTGCCTTGCTGGCACTTTGTGATAGATAATTGGGTTTTGGTTATGGTTTGGGCACTTGAGATTGTGAAAGGTTTCCTGTAGCCTCAAAAAATTCAGGTAAGTGAAGGTTTTTATATTCCACAAATATTGAGAAGAGAACGGTCTGACCCCTATATGATGTACACTCAGCGGCCACTTTATTAGGTCCACCATGCTAGTAACGGGTTGGACCCCCTTTTGCCTTCAGAACTGCCTCAATTCTTTGTGGCATAGATACAACAAGGTGCTGGAAGCTCCTCAGAGATTTTGCTCCATAGTGACATGATGGCATCACACAGTTGCCGCAGATTTGTCGGCTGCACATCCATGATGCGAATCTCCCGTTCCACCACATCCCAAAGATGCTCTATTAGATTGAGATCTGGTGACTGTGGAGGCCATTTGTGCCAGTGACCTCATTGTCATGTTCAAGAAACCCGTCTGGATGAGTCCACTTTATGACATGGCGCATTATCCTGCTGAAAGTAGCCATCATGTTACAGTGTACATTGTGCTTCATAAAGGGATGGACATGGTCAGCAACAATACTCAGGTAGGCTGTGGCTTTGTACCAATGAGCCCAAAGACACCATGACAAACCACCCACCACCAGCCTGAGCCGCTGATCACAAGGCAGGATGGATCCATGACACCACCACCACCAGCCTGACCCGCTGATACAAGGCAGGATGGATCCATGACACCACCACCACCAGCCTGAGCCGCTGATACAAGGCAGGATGGATCCATGACACCACCACCACCAGCCTGACCCGCTGATACAAGGCAGGATGATCCATGACCACCACCACCAGCCTGACCCGCTGATACAAGGCAGGATGGATCCATGCACCAGCACCACCATCCTGACCCGCTGATACAAGGCAGTGATGGATCCATGACACCACCACCACCAGCCTGAGCCGCTGATACAAGGCAGATGGATCCATGACACCACCACCACCAGCCTGTAGCCGCTGATACAAGGCAGGATGGATCCATACAACCAGCACCACCAGCCGACCCTCTGATACAAGGCAGGATGGATCCATGACACACCACCCCACCTGAGCCGCTGATACAAGGCAGATGGATCCATGACACCACCACCACCAGCCTGAGCCGCTGATACAGCCAGGATGGATCCATGACCCACCACCCACCAGCCTGACCCGCTGATACAAGGCAGGATGGATCCAGACACCAGCACCACCAGCCTGACCCGGCTGATACAAGGCAGGATGGACCATTGACACCACCACCACAGACCTGAGCCGCTGAATACAGGCAGATGGATCCATGACACCACCACCACCAGCCTGAGCCGCTGATACAAGCAGGATGGATCCATGACACCCACCACCACCACCTGACCCCGCTGATACAAGGCAGGATGGATCCCATGACACCACCACCGCCTGAGCCGCTGATACAAGGGCAGGATGGATCCAAGACACCACCACCCCAGCCTGACCCGCTGAATACCAAGGCAGGATGCTCCTGACACACCACCACCACTGAGCCGCTGATCCAAGGCAGGATGGATCCATGACACCACCACCACCACCTGACCCGCTGATACAAGGCAGGATGGATCCGCGCTTTCATGTTGGTTGTACCAAATTCTTACCCTACCATCCGAAATGTCCAGCAGAATCGAGAACTCATCAACCAGGCAACGTTTTTCCAATCTTCTACTGTCCATTTCGATGAGCTTGTGCAAATTGTAGCCTCAGTGTTCCTGTTCTTAGCTGCAGGAAGTGGCACCCGGGTGGTCTACTGCTGCTGTAGCCCATCTGCCTCAGAGTTGGACTGTACTGTTGCGTTCAGAGATGCTCTTCTGCCTACCTTGGTTGTAACGGGTGGCGATTTGAGTCACTGTTGGCCTTCTATCACTCGAACCAGTCCTGCCCATTCTCCTCTGACCTCTGGCATCAACAAGGCATTTCCGCCCACAGAACTGCCGCTCACTGGATTTTTTTTTCTTTTTCGGACCATCTCTGTAACCCTAGAGATGGTTGTGCGTGAAAATCCAGTAGATCAGGCAGTTTCTTGAAATACTCAGACAGCCCATTCTGCACGCAACACCATGCCACTTTCAAGGCACAAATCACCTTTCTTCCCCATACTGATGCTCGGGAGCAACTGCAGGAGTTTGTCCTGACCATGTCTACATGCCTAAATGCACTGCCGCCATGTGATTGGCTGATTAGAAATTAAGTGTTAACGAGCAGTTGGACAGGTGTACCTAATAAAGTGGCTGGTGAGTGTATTTATCTCCCAGATACCCCAAGGGCCAGGACTCCTTAGTCCCAATCGTTTTCTGGAGGGGGTTATAACTATAGCCACAGTCCTCTATTAAGTCACTTTTTCCTGGAGGTTATATAAGGACTGGTCTCGTATCTGTGGCTTTCCCTCTGGGGGTTATATAAGGACCGGTCTCATATTTGTGGCTTTCCCTGTGGGGATGTAATATAAGGACCGGTCTCATATTTGGGCTTTCCCTGTGGGGGTTATATAAGGACCGGTCTCATATTTGTGACTTTCCCTGTGGAGTTATATAAGGACCAGTCTCATATTTGTGGCTTTCCTGTGGGATATTATAAGGACCGGTCCTCATATTTGTGGGCTTTCCCTGTGGGATTACTATAAGGACCGTCTCATATTTGTGGGCTTTTCCCTGTGGGATTATATAAGGACCGGTCTCATATTTGTGGCTTTCCCTGTGGGGATTATATAAGGACCGGTCTCATATTTGTGGCTTTCCCTGTGGGGGTTATATAAGGACCGGTCTCATATTTGTGGCTTACCCTGTGTGGGGGGGGGGGGGTTATATAAGGACCGGTCTCATATTTGTGGCTTACCCTGTGGGGGTTATATAAGGACCGGTCTCATATTTGTGGCTTTCCCTGTGGAGGTTATATAAGGACCAGTCTCATATTTGTGGCTTTCCCTGTGGGGATTATATAGGACCGTCTCATATTTGTGGCTTTCCCTGTGGAGGTTTATATAAGGACCAGTCTCATATTTGTGGCTTTCCCTGTGGGATTTATATGACCGGTCTCTATATTGTGGCTTTCCCTGTGGGATTATAATAAGACCGGTCTCATATTTGTGGCTTTCCCTGTGGGGATTAATATAAGGACCAGTCTCATATTTGTGGCTTTCCCTGTGGGGATTATATAAGGACCGGTCTCATATTTGTGGCTTTCCCTGTGGGGGTTATATAAGGACCGTTCTCATATTTGTGGTTTTCCCTGTGGGGGGGGTTATATAAGGACCGGTCTCATATTTGTGGCCTTCCCTGTAGGGGGGGGGTTATATAAGGACCGGTCTCATATTTGTGGCTTTCCCTGTGGGGGGTTATATAAGGAACGGTCTCATATTTGTGGCTTTCCCTGTGGGGGGGTATATAAGGAACGGTCTCATATTTGTGGCTTTCCCTGTGGGGGGGGTTATCTAAGGACGCGGTCTCATATTTGTGGGCCTTCCCTGTAGGGGGGGGGGAATAGGACCGTCTCATATTTGTGGCTTTCCTCCTGTGGGGGGGGGGGTTATATAAGGACCGGGTCCTCATATTTTGTGGCTTTCCCTGTGAGGTTATATAAGGACCGTCCATATTTGGGGCTTTCCCTGGGGGGGGGGGTATAAGGACCGGTCTCAATTTGTGGCTTCCTGTTAGGTTATATAAGGACCGGTCTCATATTTGTGGCTTTCCCTGGGGGGGGGAAGGTTATATAAGGACCGGTCTCATATTTGTGGCTTTCCCTGTGTGTGTGTGTGGGGGGGGGGGTTATATAGGACCAGAAGGAGTGGGTCTCATATTTGTGGCTTTCCCTGTGGGAGGGGGGGGGGGTTTATAAGGACGGTCTCATATTTTGTGGCTTCCCTGTAAGGGTGGGTGGGGGGTAATATAGGACGCGGTCTCATATTTTTGTGGCTTTCCCTGTGGAGGGTTATATAAGTACCTGGTCTCATATTTGTGGCTTCCCTGGGGGGTGGGGGGGGGAAGGTATATAAGGACCGTCTCATATTTGTGGCTTTCCTGTGTGTGTGTGTGTGGGGGTTATATAATACCGTCTCGCATAATTTGTGGCTCCCTGGGGGGGGGGGGGGGGGGGGGGGGGGGGGGGGGAAGGTTATATAAGGACCAGTCTCATATTTGTGGCTTTCCCTGTGGATGGGGGGGTTATATATAAGGACCGGTCTCATATTTGTGGCTTTCCCTGTGGGGGGGGTATATAAGGACGCGTCTCAATATTTGTGGCTTTCCCTTGGGGGAGGTGTATATAAAGGACCGGTCTCCATATTTGCTTTCCCTGTGTGGGGTGGGGGGGGGGTTATATAAGGACCGGTCTCATATTGTGGCTTTCCCTGTGGGGGGGGTTATATAAGGACCGGTCTCATATTTGTGGCTTTCCCTGTGTGGGGGTGGGGGGGGAGGTTATATAAGGACCGGTCTCATATTTGTGGCTTTCCCTGTGGGGGGGGGGTTATATAAGGACCGGTCTTGTATTCGTGACTTTCTCTGTTGTTTCTGCAGTTGTCACATCAACTGGACAAATAGGAGAAAACAATAGCATCGCCCCTGGAGATTTCTATAGACATCGCTGCCGTGTAAAGACGATACCTGCTCATTAATAAGACTCCTAATCCCATTATCAAGTCCAAGGGAAGAAAAGTTCTGAGTAAATAACACGCCGATTAACTGAGAATATCCCAAAATAATGTACACAGTGGACCAGTGACAACACATGCATATAATAATATAATCACAATATATACGGATACAATGGTAGTTTCCTGTGTACATATTTGCAGATTGTAATTCTTTGACTCTTTTTGGTTTTTTATTTGACGACTATTTTGTATTTTTAGTGTTTATACCAAGAAATGTTAAAATAACAACAATATAATTGAATGTATTCAAAAAACATATGTGACGTCATACATAGAACATTATTCAATAATAATCATCAAACAAGTTATATACAAAAACCCGGCGCCATAGACCCTATAAATAATAACGGGTCTACTATAGCTTTATCAAGATTGTAAGAATTATGAGACAAGAATAACAACACCATGGGGTCATTTACACAGGGCCCGATTCACATTTCCTGCGTGTTTACCCCGATATTTTCCGATTTTGCGCGATTTTCTCCTGAATTTGCCCTGGATTTTGGCGCCACGATCGATGTGGGCGCTCAGCGCTGGTAGGCACCGCGAACGGAAATCGGGGGGCTGGCCGAAGGCGAAACCCGACGATTGGAAAAAACCGCCGCATTTTAAAATAAAAAAGTGTCGCGGCGCTCGCACTTCCCGTTCACCAGGAATAGGCCGGTTGAACTTCATTGGCATCCCGGCGTGGAACCTCGGGGTAACGTCAGCGAAGCAGCAGCGCACCTGTGTGGACGTCGAGGGACTACATGTGTGAATCCCGGCCGACCCGAATCCACCGCAAGAGAACGTGCCGCTGGATCGCGAATGGACCTGGGTAAGTATTCTGGGCCCAATGTTGTTTTTTAATATAGTAAACTGTAAAGCGTAAATATATGAAGCAAAATTAATTAAAATAATAATATTCACGACGATATCGACACCAGAATGCAGTAATGTAGATACAATATAATGACCATAACACGATCTGATCTGCCATATAATACTGCAGACTATACAAGCACTGTGATAACAACACTAGAATTATAAGTAATAATACCAATAATATTAACATTCTACAGGGGGCGTCAGTCCCCATTGTACAATATTGTAAACCATCAGTCAGTTCTAGTGTAAGGATATCAAAGGGTGAATACATGGAGACTCAGAGAGCGCCCCTGTCCTGGAGGATCTGCTATATCCATGTATAATAATAGAGATGGCGCAGATTTTGTGTAATACTTTTAATTTCACTGCGGGGCGCTGCAACACTTGGCAGCTGATTTTGCCTCTTGACATTTGTTCTGGATTGTTCTTGGTCCCGCAGATTTCTGGACATGTCTTCTGTGACCCCCTGGGGTAATGGAGCAGCTCCATGATGACAGCGGCTCCCGCCTCCTCTCAGGTGTCTTATATTACACATTCCCCTTGCTGCTGTCTTATACATGGAAACCCTGAGGCACCCTCAGACCTTCACCCTCGGCCGTCGTAACAACCTTAGAGACTCTGCACTGCAATATTATTCTATTATTTGAGATTCTCTTAAAGGGACCGGTCCACAATCGCTGTCTGTAGCTGTGAGTGACAAGTTGTAGACTTGGTGCTCAGTCACATCATCCTGTATATTATAAAATACATACTCCCCCCCCCGTACACTCCTGGTGGCCCGGCTCTGGGTGCCTCCTCCGGTTTCTATGTGTGAGCCTCTCCCTATATAAAAACGGGGACCACTCTCCTGGGTGCACTCAGATCTGGTATCATGAAGTCATCGTCACTTCCTGTGCCTCTCGGCGGGTGGCTGGGCTCAGGTAAGTGGCAGACCTAGATAATAGCCTAAACATTTCCATCTGAATTTTTCCCTAGTCTTAAAGGATTGGTCCACTTTAAATGGGGAATGTTGGTAGGGTGCTAGATACCCGCAACCACTGCTCCTGTCCACCCAAAATCTCCATCCGTTGTTATACCTTTCACCGCCCTGATACATTGTTTTCAAAATAAATGTAATTATTGTAAGATCAGAGCGATAACGTGCCAACTACAACTCTCATCACAGCTTGAAGACCCCACTGGGAGATGTGCGTCCTGCGCCAGCGAGACGTCAACCCATCACTGAAGCACATCTCTGTAGAGCTATAGGGGCCGTCAACGTATAACGACAGCCACTGGGATAGTGGATTCCAGCATATAAACACACAGATCTCTGCTCAATCTGATATAAACACACACCATCATTACCCCCAATACGTATCTTCTCCAGCCCTCTGCCATATCCTGTGTGCTGAATGCTCCTCTGTAACATCGAGCCTCATGTACACTCCTTGGAAGTGAAAGTGTCCGGCGACCGCCCACTGTGTGTCTAATCTTTCTGCCTCAGCAATACACAGGTAAGAACTCCTATATGTTCCTGGAGGATAGTTAATCAACCTCACACCTGTTGCTCGTGCCTCTGCAGCCAGTGTTATGTACTGTCCCTGGAGAGATGTGTATCGAACCTCTCACCTCCTGCTGTGCTCTCTGCTCTCTGCAGCCAGTGTTATTATGTCCTGAGAGATTGTAGGTTCAGACCTCACAACTGCTGTGCTCGTCTGCTCCTCTGGCCGCCAGTGTTATGTACTGTCTCCTGGAAGATGTGTAATCAACCTCCATGCGTGCTCTTGCTCTCTGCACCAGTGATATGTATTGTCCTGGAGAGGTGTAATCAACCTCACACTCTGTGTGCTCTGTGCTCTCTGCCGCCATGTTATTTATTGTCCCAGGAGAGAATGTGGTAATCAGACCCAATCACACTGCTTGCTCTGTGGCTCTCTGCAGCCATGATATTACTGGTCCCTGGAGAGATGTGTATCAGACCTCACACTGCTGTGGCTTCTGTGCTCCTCATGCAGCCAGTGTTAACGTATTGTCCCTGGAGAGATGTTTAATCAGACCTCACACGGCTGTGCTCTGTTCTCTCCTGCAGCAGTGTTATTTATGTCCTCAGGAGAGATGTGTACTCAGACCCTCACACTGCTGTGCTCTGTGCTCTCTGCAGCCAGTGTGATTGTATTGGTCCCTGTGAGAGATGTGTAATCAGACCTTCACACTGCTGTGCTCGTGTACTGCTGTCTCTGCAGCCAGTGTTACGTATTGTCCTGGAAGAGGTGTAATCAGACCCTCAACACTGCTGTGCTCTTTGCTCTCTGTCACCATTGTTATGTATTGTCCCTGGAGATGTTAAACCAGACCTCACCTGCTGTGCTCTGGCCTCTGCGCCAGTGGTTACGTATTGTCCTGGGAGATGTGGTAATCAGGCCTCACCTGCTGTGCTCTGTGGCTCGTCATGAGCCCAGGTTACGTATTCTCCCTGGAGATGTGTTAATCATAACTCACCATGCTGTGGCTCATGTGCTCTCTGCAGTCCTAGTGATATGTATTGTCCTGGAGAGATGTGTGGAATCAACCCTCACACTTGCTGTGCTCTGTGCTCTCCCCTTTCGCAGTCAGTGTTATGTATTGTCCTGGTGAGATGTGTAACCAGACCTCACACTGCTGTGCTCTGTGCCTCTCTGCGCCTGTGTTACGAATTGGCCCTGAGAATGTGTAATCATGGCCCGACCCTGCTGTGCTCTGGTGCTCTCTGCAGACAGTGTTATGTATTGTCCCTGGATGATTGTGTTCAGAACCTTTGGGTAATGTGTTGCAGCAGCTGAACACGTTATGTTGGATTTATACCAGGATTGTAGCTTCTCCATGTGCATTGGGGATTTGTCCTGACACTGCTGTGCTCTGTGCTTTCTGCAGCCAGTGGCAGTTATTTCCCTTGGAGAGATGTGTTCTCATCCCTTTGTTCCTGTTGTTAGATGCAGCAGCAGATCTGTGATATATGGATCTTTATTCCAGGATTTTAGATTCTCAAGTCTCCTCACAATGCGTGCTCTGTGCTCTCTCTTGCAGTGACTGTCTCCAGCCTTGCTGTTGTATGCAACAAAGCCTGAAACAGTTTTCCCTCTCTTTGTTGCAGACACCGGGCTATCAGACACGCTTCATGTTTAAGAGCTGTGCGGAAACCCTCAGCGACGTGCACAGCGCGAAGGCTTCCTGACGGATCTGCACTTTCCGGACACTGGGGCCACGAGCTGCTGCTACAACAAACAAACAAGTGCACCCCCCCAGCACCCGTCTGTAAGTCGTGGGGGAGAGTTACTAGGGACCCTCCATAGCTACGGGCACTGCCATTGACTGTGACAATTGGGGGCTATGGTGAGACAGTAGGGTGACACTGGTGAAGCCCCCCAGATGTAGCGTCACCCAGTGGCCCGTGGTCTACCCGCCCGGTAAATCCTCTCTTCATGTCTTGTAGTGTCAGCAGTGAGCACGACGGGGAATGGTCTGGTGTGTCCTGCCTGCCACAGATCTGACACCATAGACTGCCCCCTAGAGTACAACATCAAGTGCAGCGGAGCCGAGACATCGTGCATGAGATATGTAGAAGCGGAGACCAGTAAGTACATGTGACAGTAAGTGGTCTTTACTTATAGGGATCATTAACTCATCATGGAGGATTTATAGATCATAGAGAAAGCCTGTGAGTCCTGCTCCCCTCCACTCATAGGCGGAGTGGAGGGGGAGCATGAAAGTGCATGCTTTCCTATGATAGAGGGGGGAGCAGAACTACAGGCTTTCCCTCTATGAGTGGATGGGGGAGCATGACTCACAGGCTTCTCTCTTAGTGGAGGGGGGCAAGACCTCAACAGGCTTTTCTTCTCTATGAATTGTGGAGGGAAGCCAGGACTCACAGGGCTTTCTCTAATGAATTGTGGAGGTGAGCAGACTCACACAGGCCTTTCTTTTCTCTATTAGTGGGAGGTGGGAGGACTCACAGAGGCTTTCTCTATGAATTGTGGATGGGAAGCAGGACTCACGCTTTCTCCTATGAATTGTGGGAGGGGGAGCATGAACTCACAGGCTTTCCTTTCTCTATGAGGGAAGTGGAGCGGACTCACAGGCTTTCCTCTTAGTGGCAAGGTTAAGAGGACTATATGCTTTCCTCTAATAGTGTAGGGGGCAAAGTACGTCACATGGCTTTCCGCTATGAGAGTAGGGATCAGGACCACATGCTTTCCTCTATGAGTGATTATTATTAATTGCTCTGGGGTCTCTAGTAATATTATTATCTGCTCTGGGGTCCCTAGTAATATTATTATCTGGTCTGGGTTCCCTAGTACTATTATTATCTTCTCTGAGGTCTCTAGTAATATTATTATTTGCTCTGGGATCTCTAGTATTATTATATGGGGGGGGGGGGGAATTGCTCTGGGGTCTCTAGTAATATTATTATCTTCTCGGTCCCAGTACTATTATTATCTCCTTGGGATCTCCAGTACTATTATTATCTGCTCTGGGGTCTCTGTAATATTTATTACTGCTCTGGGTCAGTTACTATTATTCGTTCTCGTGGTCTCTAGTGCATATTATTATTTGCTCTGGGGATCTCTAGTATTATTATTAATTGCTCTGGGGTCCCTAGTAATATTATTATCTGCTCTGGGGTTCTCCTACTATTATTATCTCCTTTGGGATCTCTCCAGTACATTGACTGCTCTGGGGTCTCTAGTTATATTATTATCTGTCTTGGGTTCCCTAGTACTATTATTATCTTCTCTGGGGTCATCTAGTACTAGTATTATTTCTCTGGGGTCTCTAGTAAGTTATTATCTGCTCCGGTCCCAGTACTATTATTAATCTACCGCTCTTGGGGATCTCCAGTACCATTATTATCTGCCTAGGTCTCTAGTATTTTATATTATTTGCTCTGGTCTCCAGTACTATTATTATCTTCTCTGGGGTCCCTAGTACTAGTATTAATTTGCTCTGGGTCTCTATGTAATCTATTATTTCTGCTCCGGTCTCCAGTACTATTATTATCTCCTTTGGGATCTCAAGTACTATTATTATCTACTACTGGGGTCTCTAGTAATTATTATCTGCTCTTGGGTCCCTAGTACTAGTATTAATTGCTCTGGGTCTCTAGTATATAATTATCTGCTCCGGTGTCCCAGTACTATTATTATCTCCTTTGGGATCTCCAGTACTATATTATCTGCTCTAGGGTCTCTAGTAATTTTATTATTTGCTCTGTGGTCTCCAGTACTATTATCATCTCCTCTGGGGGTTGCCCAGTATTTATTATATCTCTGCGTCTCTTTTACTATTATTATTGTCCCGAGGTCTCTATTATATATTATATCTGCTCGTGGGTCTCTAGTTATATTAGTTATAAGGTCTCTAATACTATTATTATATGCTCTGAAAATCTCTATTACTATTTTATCTGCTCTTGGGTCACTTGTGCTATATTATCTGAACTGGGGGTCTGTAGTAATATTATTATTTGATCTGGTGTCTCTAGTATTATTACTATTTGATCTGGGCTCTCTAGTATTATTATATTTCATCTGGGGTCTCTATTATTTTTATTATTTGATCTGGGTCTCTAGTATTATTATTATCTGCTCTGGGGTCTCCAGTACTATTATTTTCTCCTCTGAGGTCTCTAGTACTATTATTATCTCCTCTGAGGTCTCTAGTACTATTATTATTTGCTCCGAGGTCTCTATTAGTATTTTTTATTATTTGATCTGGGGTCTCCAGTACTATTATTATCTGCTCTGGTGGTCTCCAGTAATATTATCATATGCCCTGAGTCTCTAGATTATTATTATAAGCTCAAATCTCTATACTATTATTATCTGCTCTGAGATCCCTATTACTATTATTATCTGCTCTGGGGTCACTTGTACTATTATTATCTGATCTGGGGTCTCTAGTATTATTATTATCTGCTCCGGGGTCTCTTAGTAATTTATAATCTGCTCTGGGGTCTATTATTATTATCTGTTGTGGGTCTCTAGTAACATTTTTCTGCCCCGAGGGCTCTAGTAATATTATTTCGCTCGGGTTCCAGTACTATTATTATCTGCTCTGGGGTCTCTAGTAATATTATTATCTGCTCTGAGGTCTCTAATACATTAGTATATGCTCTGAAATCTCTATTTTCTATTATATCTGCTCTGGGGTCACTTGTACTATTATTATCTGATCTGGGGTCTGTAGTTATTTTGATTATTTGATCTGGGTTCTCTAGTATTATTATTATCTGCTCTGGGGTCTCCGTACTATTATTATCTCCTCTGAGTCTCTAGTACTATATAATCTCCTCTGAGGTCTCTAGTAACTATTATTATTTGCTCCGAGGTCTCTAGTATTTTTTTATATTTGATCTGGGGTCTCTAGTACTATTGTATCTGCTCTGGGGTCTCTAGTACTATTAATATCTGCTATGGGGGTCTCCAATATATTATTAATTGTTAGAGTTCTATAGTAATATTATACCTGCTCTGGGATCTCTAGTATTATATTATCTGCTCTGGGGATCTCTATAATATTATTATCTGCTCTGAGGTCTCTGTAATATTATTATATGCTCTGAGGTCCTAGTAATATTATTAATGCTTTGGGGTCTCCAGTAATATTACTTAATGCTCTGGGATCTCGAGTAATATTATTATCTGCTCTGGGATCTCTAGTAATTATTTTTCGTCTGGGATCTCTTATATATATATGCCTGGGATCTCTAGTAATTATTATATCTACTCTTGGGGATCTCTAGTAATATTATTATCTGCTCTGAGGTCTCTAGTATATATTAATGCTTGGGTCTCCCGTAATATTATTATGCTCTTGGGGTCTCCAGTAATATTATTATTGCTCTGGGGGTCTCCAGTATATTATTATATCTCTGGGTCTCCATAATATTTTATATGCTCTGGGGTCTCCATAATATTATTATATGCTCTGGGGCTCCAGTAATATTATTATATGCTTTGGGGTCTCCAGTAATATTATTTGCTGTAGGGTTTTCTATATTTATGTCATTATCTGCACTATTAATTGTCTTCTCTAATGCAGTATTTGGTTTCTGGGGTCTCTATCTATTGCTGGTGCTGTGTATCTATGATCTCTGTGGAGGCATTCAGTGCTGTTTGTGGTTGTTGGAACATCAGGGCGCTGTGAGGCCCCATGAGGTCATAAGTTGCATTATGACATGTGGCCTTGGAACCAATAAATGTTGCTCACTCCTGGCCTAAAATCCTTATATCAGAAAAGAAACCTTTAAAGGAAATTTCTTCATTTTTATAATTTAATATATGTTTGTGGGTCGGACAATTGTATCACTTGGCAGCCCTGCTTTAAGGCTGTGTGTGGACAGGGGAAAAAGGGAAGAGGGGAATAGACTTTGAAGG
Source organism: Engystomops pustulosus (assembly GCA_019512145.1). Lineage (NCBI taxonomy): Eukaryota > Metazoa > Chordata > Amphibia > Anura > Leptodactylidae > Engystomops > Engystomops pustulosus. The sequence continues at coordinate 72,096 of WNYA01000791.1, read as the reverse complement.
ATAAAGAAACAAATGTTTTCCTTCTCCCTCCCCAGGTAGATCTCCTCTATGCACATTGGTTCATCTCCCCCCTTTATCGCAGGGGGCAGCTCATTACTGTCTGTCATGTCTTATATTCTGACTCTAAGTTACTGTTCACATTGCACAGTTCAGGCCCCAGACTGATGATCAGACGCTAAGGTGGTGAGCACTTGTATGAGTAGCTTCTATTCTCCACTAATGTCAATCCTCTGCTTGCTGTAAATGTAACAGTCTGGAGGTACAGAAGAGATTTCTTTCTGCTGCTTCTATGTTGAGTTAGAGGATTTCCTAAGACGGATACATCGAAGGAATTACTTGTCTTTGTGTCAGGTCACGGAGCGTTATCCCAGAGAATGTTCTGTAACTTTATCCAGGGACAATGCACGCGGTCATTACACTATAAAGACGGAGAGAAGAATGTCACAGATTATTATGAAACTGACCCCGAGAAGCAAACCCCACACAACCAGACACCAGAGAGAGAGAAAAAGGAAGGCGAAGGAGGATGGGGATTATCACACTGTACACTGCAGCATATACTGCAATTCCCACCCACCGGATCTATCACCGGATCTATCACCAGATCTATCACCGGATCTATCACCTCCTCTATCACCTCTCATCACTGATCTATCACCCGGATCTATCACCAGATCTATCACCCGGATTTATCACCGGATCTATATACTGCATGTACTGGCGAAGAAAATATGCCTTACCCTGCGCCAGGAACTGCTGCACGTTATGGGCAGTGTCACAGCTTTCTGGTGAGTTTTCGGTCCATCTTTGAAAACCGGCATTGGCCTCCTCTGTCTAAGACTGCGCTGTTGAATCTACGCCAGCGGAACTCTTCCATGGAGAATATGCTGTCCAGTTCCATACCTTGGCCTCGAACTCTCCCTGGAATGATGCAGCCCTGTCCACACTTTCAAAAAGGGACTCTCCTCTCACGTTAAGACGCTCTGACCACTCGTGATCTGCCGTCTACCCTGGGTGGTCTCATCACCTTAGCCATCTGGATTGACGTGCGGTTTTTAGGGAGCGTGCCGAGAGAGTTACGCCTCGAACAAACCTCAATTCTGCCCACAACGTCTTCTCGTTGGCTCCTGTTTTTCAAAGCCACTCCAGCCACTGGTCGTACCATCTGCAGAGGAGCCTATGGAGGTGGATAGACCAGACTCTCTTCCCAGAGTGTATCAGAAGAAGTCAGGAGACCTCTGCATGTATTGTCCACTCAGAGCATTTCATCATGAACTGTCCTGTCCGTCCCCAGCGTCCGGAAACCCACACCCTGGTTCTTGGGAGTACCGGACATCACGGCGTATTCTCCAAGAGCAGGCAGAGATTTTGCCACCTCACCGTCCCGTCTATGACTGCCCTATTTTATTTGTTGCCAGGTACCTCTCCCCCCGGAAGTTGGGTGTGCCCCGCTCTCCCATTCTGGAGACCACAGCCATGTTTGAGTATATCAAGGAGAACCTGCAAATAGGTTTCATATGGAGTCTCCCTATCCTGCGGATGCAGCAATCTTCTTTTTATCAAGAAGGACGGCTCCTTGCGTCCTTTCATTGACTAGCGGATTGTAACCAGGATCACAAGTTAAAACGTCTAATTAATTCTCACTTGTCCGTGTATAATCGCTGTGCGGGGCGTCACTAAATCCTGTGTCCCGATATTCCTTCAATGTTCCTCTTCCCCCGCTCAAGTCCCCCCGGAGTTTCACCTTCTTTGTCCCTGGTGCTTAAGTGCCTTGTCCGTGAGTATATTGCGCAGTGCAGGGATTCACTAAAATCGGCACCGATATCCTGCCTGTGTCCGTCTTCCCCGCTCAGGGCCCCGGGTTCACCTTCTTCTTCCTGTGGCATGTAAGTGCATTGTCCGTTTACTGCGCTGTGCGGGAGTCACTAAATCCCTGCACCCGATTCCTGCATGTGTCGCTTCCGCTCAGGTCCCTGATTTCACACTCTTCTTCCTGGTGCATGTAAGTGCATTGTCCTGTATATCCGATGTGCGGGGAGTCACTAGATCCTGCCCCGAATATCCGGCATGTGTCAGCTTCCCCGCTCAGGTCCCCGGAGTTCACCTGTCTTCTTCCTGGTGCATGTAAGTGCATTGTTGTCCGTGTATAATCGCTGTGTCGGGAGTCACTAAGATCCTGCACCCGATATCCTGCATGTGATCGCTTTCACCGCTCATGTCCCGGAGTCACCGATCTTTTTCCGGGCATGTAGAGCATTGTCGTGTCAGTACTGCGCTGTTTCGGGAGTCACTAAGATCGTAGCGCCCGATATCCTGCATGTGTCACTTCCCGCACAGGTCCCCGGTTTTCACCTGCTTCTTCTTCCTGGTCCTGTAAGTTGCCTTGTCCTGTATAAGTGCGCTGTAGGCGGAGAGTCACTAAGATCCTGAACGCACCCCGATATCCCAATGTGTCCACTTCCTTCTCCCGCTCGTCCCTCGGTTCACCACTTCTTTTTCCTGGGCTGTAAGTCATTGTCCGTGTATATCGCTGTCGGGAGTCACTAAGATCCTGCGCCCGATATCCTGCAAGTGTCTCTTCCCTGCTCAGGTCCCCAGGAGTTTCACCTTCTTCTTCTGGTGCATGTAAGAAGTGCATTGTTGTGCATGTATATGCGCTGTGCGGGAGTCAATAAGATTCCTGCACCCGATATCCCTGCATGTGTCACTCCCCCCGCTCTGTCCCCTAGTTCACCTTCTTCTTCTTTTTCCTGGTGCATGTAAGTGATTGTCCTGTATAAATCGCTTTGCGGGATCACTAAGACGTGCCCCCGTATCCTGCCTTGTCACTTCCCCGGCTCATGTCCCCGGAGTTCACCTTCTTCTGCCTGGTGCATGTAAGGGCATTGTCCGTGTATAATCCGCTGTGCGGAGTCATAAGATCCTTGCACACGATATCCTGCAGTGTCCCTTCCCCCGCTCAGGCCCCGAGTTCACCTTCTTCTTCGTTGCATTAAGTGCATTTGTCCGTGTAGATTGCGGGTGGCGGGGAGTCACTAATCCTGCGGCCCGATATCCTGCATGTGTCCCGTCCCCCTCAGGTCACCCGATTTCTCCTCTTCTCCTGGTGCATGTAAGTGCATTGTCCGTGTATAATGTGCTTGCGGGGAGTCACTAAGATCCTCGCCCGATATCTGCTGTGTCAACTGTCCCTCTCCAGGTTCCCCGATTCTCCTTCTTCTTCCTGGGGTGCATGTAAGTGCATTGTCCGTGTATAATGTGCTGTGCGGGGAGTCACTGATCTGCGCCCGATATCCTGCATGTAATTGCGTTCCTCCCCGCTCATGTCCCCGGAGTTCACTTCTTTCTTTCCTGGTGCATGTAAGTGCATGTCCTTGTATAATGTGCTTGCGGGAGTCCACAAGATCCTGCACCCGATATCCTGCATGTGTCGCTTCCCCGCTCAGTTCCCCGTAGTTCTCCTTCTTCTTCCTGGTGCATGTAACGGCATTGTCCTCGTATAATCGCTGGGCGGGGAGTCCTGAGATCCTGCGCCCGATATCCTGCATGTGTCCTTCCCCCGCTCAGGTCCCCGGAGGTTCACACTTCTTCTTTCTTCTGGTGCATGTAAAGTGCCTTGTCCCGGTATAATGCCTGTGCGGGGAGTCATAAGATCCTGTTCCTGATATCCTGCATGTGTCGCTTGCCTCCCGCTTCCCTCCCTCTCAGGTCCCCACGGCGTTCACCTCTTCTTCCTGTGCTTAAGAGCATTGTCCGTGTATAATGCTCTGTGCGGGGATCACTAAGACGTGCAACTCCGCTATCCGCATGTGTCACTTCCCCAGCTCAGTCCCTGGAGTTCACCTTCTCTCCCCTGGTGCATGTACGTGCATTGTCCGTGTATACTCGCTGTGGCGGGAAGTCCCTAATATCCTGTGCCTGATATCCGCATTTGGTCGCTCCCCGTCAGGTCCCCGGAGTTCACCTTCTTCTTCCTGGTGCATTAAGTGCATTGTCCGTGTATAAGGTGCTGTGGCGGGGAGTCCACTAAAAAAGAGATCGTGCTCCCCGTTTCCTGCGTGGCCACTTCCCCGCTCAGGTCCCGAGTGTCACCTTCATTCTTCCTGTGCAGGTAAGAGCATTGTCCGTGTATAATGCTCTGTGCGGGGAGTCACTAAGAAGATCGTCCCCGATATCCTGCATGGTCACTTTCCCCGCTCAGTTCCCCGGAGTCACCTTCTTCTTCCGGTGCATGTAAGTGCTTGTTGCAACACCAATTTAAATGTTAACTCCCGTGCTTATCCCAAATCCGTCCGATCATCCCACGGCCCGCCCCCTGAGTTGCGTGCAAGCAGCTGCTGCTGCCCCAAAATCTTCGCGTGCGCCACAATCCCACCCCAGTCTTAGGTAACTAAAGACCACAAAGAAACGAGGATGTGTAGGTAATCAAGTAATTTTATTGAGCACCCATAAATGTTAAAAAAAATTAAAAACACAATCGTGGTAACAATAACCACCCCTGTGTATGACGATTGACATGGATAGAAAAGCCAATATAAAATGTTGGTGCTCCATGTACACAAGCCAAGGTAACAGGTAAAAAGAGATAGACCTTGTAAGTGGTAATAAATGGTGAGTATTATATAGGGACATACATAGAGGTGAGCCCCACACACTGGGGTTCATTTACATAAGGCCATTCGCGTTTTCCCCCACTTGTTACCCCAATATTTCCGATTGCGCCGATTTCCCCTAATTGCCACGGGATTTGATGCACGCGAGTCGATTGTGGCGCAATCGGTGCGGGCATGCCATCAACGGAATCGGGGGGGCCCGGTGGCTAGACGAAAACCCCGACGGATTCTGAAAACCGCCGCATTGAAAAAATAATGTTCGCTGGGGACGCGCTTCCTGCACTGGTCCAGCTCGGTGACTCCGGTGTGTTCAGATTCTTTTCAGCGCAGCAAGGCCACCTGGTGGACGGCGGAGGTAACGACCTTGATGAATCCCTTCGGACCCGATCCCCGCAGAGAACTGCGCCGCTGGATCGGCGAACAGGATGAGTGGGGACCGTGTAAGAAATCTGCCCCAATGTCAGTAAGACACTTTGGATGGAAACAACCCATAGGCAATAAAAATAAAACTTTGCTTAAAGTCTTAGTAACCTAAAAGATGCTACCAGTGATCGTTTGGCACAGAGAAAACCCCGCCGTAGCCGCCACTCGTAGGCTTCATCAACATCCTTGAAAAGTGACCCTATTACATAATGGATGCAACCTGCACAGCAAGAAAACGCATGCGTTCGTGCGCCAGTCTTTTTACGTGTCCTGCGCTAATATTGGTGGATTTTTGTGGCTTTATTACAGACTTATTTTCCGTCATGAAGGAAGTACTCTACGGCTTGTGCAATAGAAGTTTCTGCAACGCTGGGTCTCCGGTGTGCTGCCAGATGGGGGGCCTATGGACCAAACACTCACCACCGAGGTCATATGCAACGGAGGAGACGCCCCCATACCCCAGCCTTGCTACATTCCCGCGCTCCTCATCGTGATCTGCTCTCCAGTTCTCTCCACTAACACACTTCTAATGTCAATGTAGACTACCACATGAGAACAGACATTGTCACCGTCTGCCGTAATAACATCTCATATCTGCACCCCGAATTTCATGTCCCATCTGGACACATGGGCCCCTTCCTGTCCCTTGTGCTCCGTCACCTCATTGCTACAATTATTGTGGAGAGGGGTCTCGTCCATGCTCAATGACTCTGGGCCTGGCCCCCTCTCTTGTGTTTCCGTCATTTGATGTAGGGATTTAAGCTCTGACTTTGTCCCTTTTAGCAGGGCCCCCCTTGTTTATTTAAACCCCAACTTCTGATCTCTCCATCTTTCTCATACAGCTTTCATGGTGTTCGCAGGTATGGACCTGCACCAAAATCCCCCAATCCATTGTCCACTCCCAGAATTTCCCTAACCATGAATGCGTTGTCCACACCAGACCTTCCAACCATGAATTCATTGGGCAGATTTCTTACCCGGTCCGTTCCGCGATCCAGGGCAGCGTTCTCTGCGGGGATTCGGGTTGCAGGCCGGGATTCCTAATGCCTTTCCTCCGACGTCCACCAGGTGGCCTGCTGCGCTGACGTTTTTCCCAAGAGGCGCGCTGGAATCCCTGAAAATTCACCGCCCCTATACCTGGTGAAGGTCAGTGTCTTTTCCGGCGACACATTTTTTTCTTAAATGCGGCGGTTTTTCCGAACACGTCGGTTTTCGTTCTGGCACGCCCCCGGGAAAAAAAAAAAAAAAAAAAAAAAAAAAAATTTCCGTTATCGTCGTCATGCATGCCCAACCTGCCGATGCGGCACAATCCGACAGTCGCGTACTGGCAAACCCCGGAGCAATTCAGGAAAAATGGCCGCAAATCGGAAATATTCGGGTAACCGTCGGGAAACGCGAATCGGAGCCCTTAATAAATGTAACCCCCTTGTCCTACAACCAGACGCCCCCGGCCATGACTTCTCAATGCCGCACAGACTCCCCACACTGACTTTCATGGACTGCGTAACGGACTTTCTCCAAATATGAATTCATGGACTGGACCGACTCCCCAACCTGAATTTACTGTCCCACCAGACTTCCTCAACAATGAATTATGGACGCCACCAATGCCGCAAGACCATGAATTCCATGTGTCACACAACACCAGACTCCCCCATAACATGAATTCAATGGACCGCACTTGACAACCCTCAATTATTCTGTGGGGACAGCAAGGCTACTGTTAGCTAAGAGAAGTTTCTGTTCTCCCACAGCCAGGACTGGTTTCTCCAACCTTTTTTTGTATCTGGGGGACCAACTGCACAACAAATTTTTTTTCTTCAGGTCAGGGGCTGGTGCTGGTGGTTCAACGTCCTCTTAGTATTGTCTCTGGGACAATATCCATTATATGTGCTCTAAAATAGTCATATCTAAACCCAACCCATATCATGTCCTATTTCCTGCAGCCCTTATCTCAAAACGCCCATTTCATGATGTTGGCCCCCTTTTTCTATACAACCCCCACACACCTATAAATGTCCCCAGCTTGCTCCCCCCAGCAATGTCCCATCAGTTCTATCCCAATAAAACTTCCAGAGTGCTCCCCATTAATTAAATGCCCCCAGCAGTTTCTCCCCCCCAGGAAATTTGTCGCTGGACTCTCGCGCTTACCTGCACCCAGCAACGGATCGTGAACTCCGGCGGACCTCGACGGACTTCAGCGCGCTGCGACACTGTGACGTCAGAGGAACTGCCTTAATAAATTGCCGGAACGACCCGAATCCACCGCAGGAACGTCGCCGCTGGATCGCGAAGGTAAGTTAATCTGACCCCATTGTGTTTCCATCTGCTCGGTCTGTTGAAGGCGTCCGGCTAGAACACGCCAAGTAGCCTCTGCCAATAATTTGCATATATCTAAGATAAAGTTTTAATTAAAATCATGTTTGGCAATACACAGGGATTACACAGAGATAGCTTGGGAGAGGAACGACAGAGAAGGGCAACACCCCCCTACTATCTGCATAAGCAAGATACGAGACCACAAGCCTCAAATCCATGGGGGTAGATTCCATATTGAAAGAAGTTGGGGTGATAGGAATTTGCTATTATGAAGGATCTTTTGTGCTCCCCTGGGTAGAGGTTGGGGGCTTGTTTGAGGTTTAAATGCAAGCAAAATTTTGTTAATATACTGTTTGGGCATTTGTATCATTATCAGGAAAGGGTGGTATTTATATTTGGTTTGGCTCGGATTTGGTGGACACCTGTACCACCGCGGATATGTACACAAGCCGATACCTGGACTCGGAATCTAAGTGGCACCCGTCTTCACCCACTAGCCCGCCGCAACAGGTTGGTCTTTTCTGTGGCTTGGTACCACCAGGTCATTCCACAGACATGAATTGTCCCCCTTTGGGAAGTTCAAGGTCGCGGTACAAGTCGGCATGCATTTCGGTAGGAGGTTAGACAAGGAGGCGCAAATGTTTTCAGGGTCGGATACGGAGCAGGAGGAGTCATGGCTAGCACGGAGGAGCGAAATCAGGAACATGGTTCCCCAGGGAGGTCACGGTCCGGGAATCAGGAGCAGGAGAGGGAGCAGCGTGGGCGCCAGGCAGCAAGACAGAGGGGCACAGGTGAGCCCGCAAAACCCGCGAAAATGGATCGCAGGAGCACGCCGTTACCTCTCTTAACCTGAATCGCCCTTTTTTAGAGATGCCAGGGCAACTATACAATTTAATCACAGACTGTCCTAAGACAGATAACCATATAGGTCCTGGCGAAACTTAACTTTCTATTGGTGTAGTCGGGTAAAATGGGTACCTAATAATTTACAACCTCAAACTTTTAAAATTACATGTTGAGGCTGTTGTTCTGTATAAATATCCTGAGACAACTTCTTTCTGTCCTCACGAGCGCGAAGTCGACTAATGGATCTCTGCAGGCGTCTCGCTTTGGCGACTCAACACACATTAAAACCAATCTCTACGCGCCCCCCCCCCATCATGTTTCACTGGACACCAGCGTCCTCAGGGGATCCATAGCCCGCCTAACCATGAAACTTCAGGCCGTCTTTGAACTCCTGTGTTCTGCTGGCAACCCACATCAAAAACGGTCTGTAAGCGATGCACACCATCGATGTAGGACATTTTCTGTGCACGTTCCATAGCTTCTTGGAGAGACCTACAACAAAAAATGCTAAATGAATCTATTTTTGGCATGTTGTGGTCTGGATTCAGTTCACGTGAACAGTTCCTATTTTTATTGAAGTCAATGTGGCCGCATGGAAAAAAAAATTACGGGCCCCGTTTTTTACATCCAAAAAACCGTGGTGGCGTGTTGTGCGTGGTGTGCTCTTGTAGTGAACGTCGCCCATGGTTGTTTTTATATGGGGGGGGGGGGGGGGGGGGGGGGGGGGGGGGGGGGGTGAACGAGACTAAGGGTACATTTCATGTTTCACTAAAACCTCACCCTCTTCTCTCAACTAGTGCTCACCCCCCTCCACCATCCTCCTCTTAGCCCTAAGCTCACCCTCCTCCTCCTGGCCTTATGCTTACCCCTCCTCCTCCCAACCCTGTGCTTAAACTCGCCACCTCCTTCTCTCTCCCGATAGCTGTGGGTCACCCCCTCCACCTCTCCTCCCAGCCATGTACTCAATCCTCCACCACCGTCCTCCCAACCCTTTTGCTCACCCCTCCATCTCCTCCTCCAGCCCTGTGCTCACACCTCCTCCTCCTCCCGACCCTGTACTCACCCCCTCCACCTCCTCCCCCCTGCCTTTACTTCACTCCCTCCCATCCCTGTGCTCACCACTCCTCCTCCCGACTCGTGGTCCCTCCTCCTCCTCCCCGGCATGTGCTCACCTTCCACCTCCTCCTCCGACCCTTGCTCAACTTCTCCTACCGGCCCTGTGCTCACCTTCCACCTCCTTCTCCCAGCCCTGTGCTCACCTCCTCCTCCCCAATCTCTGTGCTCACCCCTCCTCCTTCCCAGCCCTGTCCTTACCACTCCTCCTCGCTGACTCCCCCTTGGGTGTTCAACTCTCCTCCATCACCCCCATGTGCTCACCTTTCCACTCCTCCTCCGGGCCTGTGACTCACCCCTCCCTCTCCTCCCGGCTTGGGCTCACCTCCGCCCACCTCTCCTCTGGCCCTGAGCTCACGCCCTCCCTCCTCCCGTGCCCTGTGATCAACACTCCCCTCATCCTTCCGACCTTGTGCTCACCTCTCTCCCTTTCCACAGCCCTGTGCTCACCATTTTTCTCCCCTTTCTACTCCCACCCCCTGTTGCTAACCCCTCCCCTCCTCTCCCAGCCCTTTGCTCCCTCTCCCCCTCATCTAACCCAACCCTGTGCTCACCCCTCCTCCTTCCATCCGTGGCAAGCTCTCACCTCCTCTCTTCCCGGCCCTGTGCTCACTTCTCCTCCTTCCAGCCCTGTGCTCACCTCACCTCCCACCTCCTCCTCCCGTCCCTGTGCTCACTCTCCACCTCCTCCTCCAGGCCCTGTGCTTCCACCACTCCTTCTCCGGCCCTTTCATGAATTGGTGTCGTTTACACAGAAAATCAACTTTAAAGTGGAATTTAAGTTTGTGTGTAAGAAATTCACAGAGGCAGAGATTTTAGGACTTAAGTCAAGCTCTCCTGACATGAGGAACTGGATTCCTGGCATCTTGATAATGTGTCCCCCGGAATACATGACCATCACTGACACAGAGCACCTCAGATGGGATAGCTTGACTTCAGTGCCAAACCTCTCCACTTCTGACTTTGTAACAGACAATTTCCATCGGAATTAAAATGATGTCCCCGTCAGTGAAAGAAATACTTCTGTAAGTGTTTAAATGCTGCTTGGCAACACACTGGGAGTCAGTTACTCGGGACTCGGCAACCTTTTATTTTCAATTTCGAAAAAAAGTGAAAAAACATGAGAATAAACGGCAAAAAAATAACAAAAGTCATCACACGAGGTTGGGCTCTGCTACGTTTGGGCTTCTCCTCTCTTACCTACAATACTATTGCTGTCCCTCCTCCAGACTCTCCTCCCCTCGTACAGAGATAATTCCCCCAGAGGAAACTTGTCCTCAGGTTATTTTCTCCTCGAGAGCAGAAAAACAGCAAAAGCAAACATCAGCGCAGAAGGGCACATCTTGGAAGGAGGGGTCCTGCCCTGCTGCGGGGTCTTCTCTATGCTCGTAGCAGCAGGTGAAGGACAGTAACGATGCATTATGTAGATTATTTCTTCCGTATAAATACTGTTGTATAACAAATGGCACAATCGCTCCTCCTGAATTATCTGATCCCCACATAAACGATGGGCGGTAGGGTGACAGCCGCAGTGAGCTGCAAGGTTGGAGACCGCCGTTCTGTACATGTGCTGCTTATTCTCCTCTGGAAGAACCCTTAATGTATCTATTCAGGACTCCAGAGAATGGTTATCCTCTATTTGGTATATAATCCACCCCCCATTGCCCCAGGGTCTTCCAGCCGGCACCAACCCATACCCCCCGGGCACTTATATGGTAGAGTAACGGTCGTTCTAACAGATCTCTCTCGCCACTCATAGGTCATTATGGGATTTGGTCCTACGTCTCCTGGAGGTGTAATTTTGGTACACAGGCACAGGAACAATGGATAAGCAGGAGACACCTGGAATCTAGAGTTCTATTAGATGTGGCTTCAGAGCCGCCAGACGTTGTGGAGGATCAAGATCTGGAAGGACCTCAATAGAGCAAAGAGGACATCCCTTCAACAAATCTCATTGCTGATGTTGTCGAGGATCCCAAAAGGCTCGCCACACATTAATTCAACTATTTCCAATTCATCCTTCATTCTTCCACATATTCCCGGGAGGAGGTCTCTTGTTTAACCTTGAGGGCTCAGTACTAATCTGATGTCTCCCTCCTCATGAATGAGATTGACGGCATCCGGTCACAGGTGAGACCCTACACACACGCGCCTGTGTTAGTATTGTCCTGGGATCTGTGTATCAGAACCTTTGTGTCCCGAGAGCACACTGTTACATGGAATCCATGGCCCACATCCGCGCAGTTGATTGGTTTTACACTCATCGGAAATGTGACTCTTCTTTCCCTATGTGGTTCCTTGAAGTGGGCTCCTATCATCGATCCGGCTTGTGATGACCAACAACTCGATTTAAAGGCGGTCAAGTTAGTTCTTGATCATCGGACCAAGAATGTTTGCTTGCTGGTTGATGACATTCTTCACCTGAAGTAAGTACCCCCACTGACCATTATAGGGTATCAGAGGCTAACATATTGATGAACGATTCTATGGATATGTCCTCAAAGGATCCTACCATCAAATCCTTGTGATGAACCAGGGAAATTACTCACCGTAGCTCCAGGCCCGACTGTGTATCTTCTTATACTTGTTATCCAATGGCCTCCTTCCTTCTAAAATTACTCTTTAAATTATGCTAATGACCAGAAGTTCTGCCCTAGTCCCTCTGTGATCTGGCTTACCAGGCTTGTTACACTGTCTCACCCCCTGCTTCCCTCAGTAACGTGTGCACTGAGCCCTGTAACGCCCGGGGGGGGGGGGGGGGTTTAATTAGCGATAAATGGGGCTGTGGTAGCCCCTCCGACTCATTAGAAATTCCAAATTTGGGAATTTAAAAAAACCTAATGTCCCTGGTTTATCTGATGGGTTTTGATGGTAGATTTTCCTTTAAATATCAGATTGTTTTAGCATCCTGACACTTAGCGCCCGACAGGATCAGCATCTCTCACAGAGACAACAGAAAGCGACAGCCCATCCCTCTGTGTAGTTTGTCGGACCCAGTTTACTGCAGCTTAGTTCCCAATCACATGAGGGCTTGCCCATCCTGATCCCACTTGTCTCATTCCAGAGTATCATGGCTAAACAGATGTTTCTGCACAGCTGATGGGAAACCTATTCTATGCAACACATTTTTTAATCAGTTTTAATCCTTTCCTTGTTATTTGGGGAGTTTCCTTACCGTGACGGAGAACCTTTTCTATTTATATACAAAATAATATATATATCACAGATAGCAACATCTTAGAAGACGCAGCCTTACCACATGTAACAACAATCAATTTGCCCGCATTCTCTTCTCCACCAAATATAAGAAAATGCCCAATAATAATCACAATAATTAGTGACATTTCATTTCTTCCAGCTTGTGTTGCCCGGAGCGGGGCGTTATTGTTACTATAATGATTTCCTATAGGTTCAGAGTTTTTCTAACCGGTTGAAACAGACATTTGGTCCATCAAGTTTCACCAAGTGAGGGAAGGGATTCCAAGATGAAGGTCATTTAGGGGAAACAATTCTATATAACATAACATCAGATTGCTCATGAAATCTCTGCCGCACCTGCCACTGCCGTCATGGTCTTATATTTGGTTATTTCAGATAGGAATAAAATGATGGGTTTCTATCTGCGGAAATGTGGCTCATCTCCCAGTGTGACCTGGCAGGAAAGCCCTGACCTCTCCCACCTACATTTCCCCGCACTCCACCACCTGCTGCAGCAACAGACCTGCCTGCCCCCGCCACCCATATGTCATTGTATCCGTATATTTCTGTACAAGTCAATCCATAATGACAGCCGCCCCCTTCATTGTAATAAAGCACAATTTTAGAAAATTGAGCTCTAATCACTGCCAAAGCTTGCTGCAACTAAGTAAAGAGTCTGGTGACTTGTAAACACTCCAATATTTTATTTTTTTTATTAAATTACTACAAACATTTTAACATTCTGCCATCAGATAATTCTAGAACTTTTCCTGTATTGTATATATTATATATTTCTTATATTTCTTATATAATTTATATTAACATATTGATGTTTTCATGGACACTTTTGTAGTTCCTAAGTAGCGCGGATAAAATGAGTCACCTGCCCTGGCCTGCCATTCCACCAACGATAATTCCGTGCGTCCCGGAGAAACCATGGATTGCACGGGAAACGAAACGCACTGCCATTTTCTCCTTCAATGAAAACAATGTTTCAAGGGATTGGATGATTTCTTTCTAATATATTAATATTACCCAGCAAATATGGAAACATTTGGAAAAATTATGGACCTTTAAAGGACCCATCATCATGTTTGACCACACAACAGTGTTAATTATTGTTGCCTGAGGGATGTGTAATCAGACCTTGTGTATGTTGTTATAGCAGTCATGACTGTGAAATATTTATATTTCCAGAATGTAGCTTTCTCCCAAGTTACTGAAGTCATGTCTCACACTGCCCGCTGTTCGCCTGTGCTCTCCTCGCAGCCAGTGTTATAGTATGTCCCCTGGAGAGATGTGTTAATCAGACCCTCACCTGCTGTGGCTCTTTTCTGCTCTCTGCAGCCAGTGTTATGTATTGTCCCTGGAGAGATGTGTAAGGTCAGACTCACCAACTTGCTGTGCTCTGGCGCTCTCTGCACCCAGTGTTATGTACTGTCTCGTGGATAGATTGTAATCAGACCTCACACTGCTGTGCTCTGTGCTCTCTGCAGCCAGTGTTATGTATTGTCCCTGGAGAGATGTGTAAGGACCAGCATTTGTGAGTCACTGCTGTCACTAACCACATGCACAGAAGTAAACATCTCTCCAGGGAACCAGGGCCTGCAGAGAGCACAGCAGTGTGAGGACACACCCTCAGTGCATTTCGGGGGCACTTGCACTCCTGCACCCATACGTGCACATGTATGGGATCACCAGGGAATGTACTCAGCACCACTGCACCATTTTCTAATTTTTGTCTTATTTCCTTCCCAGTCCTACACCCGTCCACTCCTTCGGCTGCGGATACCCAAACACCTACAAAGACAAAGGAAGACCGTGGCTTTACTAAGTTTTTACTCAACTATAACCATCACTAAGATCAAGCCAAAATCCAGAGCTGAGATCGTTGAGGGGAAGACTTCCTGTCTTTCTCGGCTACTGTATAAATGTTTTTCCTTTGTGGCTTTTCACGTGATTATTTCTACAAAAAAATACTTTACAAAAAATCCCCTAAAACGCGTGTGGTCTTTGTAAATCTATCCCAAATCATCGACAAATCCTGCCCAACACCATGAATCCTGCCCAAAACCATGAATCCTGCCCCACACACAACGAATCCTGCCCCACACCATGAATCCTGCCCAACACCATGAATCCTGCCCAACACCATGAAATCCTTCCAACACATTGCATCTGCCCCACACCAGATCCTTCCCAACACATGAATCCTGCCCACACATGATCCTGCGCAACACCATGAATCCTGCCCCACACCATGAATCCTGCCAACACCATGAATCTGCCCAACACCATGAATCTTGCCCCAACCAATCCTGCCCCAACACCATGAATCCTGCCCAAACATGAATCCTCCTGCCCACACCATGAATCCTGTCCAACCCATGAATCCTTCCCAACACCATGAAAATTCCTTCCCAACACCATGATCCTTCCACACCATGAATCCTGCCCAACCCAGAATTCCTTCCCAACACATGATCCTGCCCAACACCATTAATCCTCGGCCCACACCATTATCCTGCCCCACACCATGACTCCTGCCCAACCCTGAATCCTGCCCAACACCAGAATCTTGCCACACCATGAATCCCTGCCCACACCAATGACTCCTGCCCCAAACCATGAATCCTGCCCACACCATGAAGTCCTGTTCCCACCATGTCCTTCCCAACACCATGATTCCTCCCCAACCCTGACTCCTTCCCCACCACCATGAATCCTTCCCAACACCAATGATCCTGCTCTACAAAACACCCGATCCTGCCCTACACCATGAATCTGCCCAACACCATGAATTTCTGCCCTAACTGCCCTACATTACCACATGATCCTGCCCAACACCACCATTAATCCTGCTCTACACCATGAATCCTGCCCTAACACCTAATCCTCCCAACACATGACCGGCCCAACCCCATGATCCTGCCTGCCTTATAACACCATGAATCCTTCCCAACACCAGATCCTGCCCACACCATGATCCTGTCCAAACACCATGATCCTTCCCAACCCATGAATCCTGCCAACACCATGAATCCTGCCACAACCATGATCCTGCCCCACATACCAGGAATCCTGCCCCACACCATGAATCCTGTCCACAAAATGAATCCTTCCACACAACGAATCCTGGCCCACCACCATGAATCCTGCCCTACACATGAATCCTGCCTGCCCACACCATGAATTCCTGCCCTCACCATGAATCCTGCCCAACACCATGATTCTGCCTACACCATGAATCCTGCCAACACCATTATCCTGCTCTACACCTGAATCCTTCCCTACCCATTTATCCTGCTCACACCATGAATCCTGCCCAACACCATGAATCCCTGCCTTACACCATGAATCCTGCCCAACACATGATCCTATCCTGCCCCTAAACCAATGAATCCTGCCTCAACACCATGAATCCGGCCTACACTAAGAATCTGCCCTACCTATGAAATCTGCCCACACCATGAATCCTGCCCACCACCATAATCCTGCTCTAAACACCATGAATCCATCCAGCCCACAACCATGATCCTCCCAACACCATGAATCCTGCTCCTACACTACAACCATGATCCTGCTCTCCACCATGATCCTGCCCAACACCAGACTCCTTCCTACAACCATGAATCCTTCCCTACAACCATGAATCCTGCTCTCACCATGAATCCTGGCTCTACAACCATGAATCCTTCCCTACACCATGAATTCCTGCTCTACACCATAAGCCTGCTCTACATACACCTGAATCCGCCACCACCAATTATCCTGCTCTACACCATGAATCCTGCCCAACACCATGCATCCTTCCAAAACCATGAATTCCTGCCCAACACCATGGATCCTGCCCAAAACCATGAATCCACAACCCCCACCATGAATCCTGCCCAACACCATGAATCCCTGTCCAACCCATGAATCCTTCCCAACACCATGAATGCTTCCCCACACCATGAATCCTGCCCTCGCACCTTGACCTGATCCTGCCAACACCATGAATTCCGCTGGCCCTACACCATTAATCCTGCCAACACCATTAATCCTGCTCTATAAACAACTCACACCATAATCCTGCCCCTACAACCCTGAATCCTTGCCCAACACCATGAATCCTGCCCAACACCATGAACCTGCCTTACACCATGAATCCTGCCCAACACCAGAATCCTGCCCTATACATTACTCCTGCCGCAACCCATAATCCTGCCCTACCCTATGAATCCCTGCCCTAACACTATGAATCGCTGCCCTACAAACCGATGTAATCCGGCCCAACAGCATAATCCTGCTCTACACCATGATCCTGCCCACAACACCAGAATCCCTGCCCAACACCATGAATCCTGCTCTACACCATGAATCCTGCTCTACAAACCATGCATCCTGCCCACACCCTGAATCCTGCTCTACACGATGAATCCTGCCCAACACAGAATCCTTCCCAAAACCATGATCCTGCCCAACACCTGATCCTGCCCCAAACAACCTACCCCACACCATGAATCCTGCCCAACACCATGAATCATTCCAACACCATGACTCCTTCCCACACCAATGATCCTTCCCAACACCATGATCCTGCCCTACACCATGAATCCTGCCCAACACCATGATTCTGCCCTACCACCATGAATCCTGCCTCCTGCCCAACACCATGACTCCTTCTCTACACCATGAATCACTGCCGTACAACCAGAATCTGGCCCAACACCATGAAGCCTGCCCAACACCATGAATCCTGGGGTTTTTCCCCCCTGAGTTTTCCTTAAACACCATGAATCCTCCCAACCCATGAATCCGGTCCTGCCTATACCATGATCCTGCCCATCACCATGAATCCTGTCCCTGCCCTACACTAGAATCCGTCCCTCACTATGATCCTGCCCCTACAACCCTAATCCTGCCCAACACCATGAAATACTGTCTACACACCTGAATCCTGCCCAACACCACTGCATCCTGCCAACACCATGAATCCTGCCCTACATCCATGAATCCTGCCTAACACCATGAACCTCCCAAGCACCATGAATCCTTCCCCTACACCATGACTCCTTCCCTACCCCATGAAATCCTGCCTACAACCATAATCCTGATCTACACCATAATCCTTCCCTACAAACCATGAAGTCCTGCTCTACACAACCATATCCTTCTCTAACCACCATGATCCTGCCCAACCACCATGACTCCTCTCTACAACACCATGAATCCTTTCTACACACCATGAATCCTTCCCTACACCATGAATCCTCTCTCTACACCATGATCCTGCTCTAACACCATGAATCCTGCCCAACACCATGATCCTTCCCTACAACCATGAATCTTCCAATACACCATGAATCCGCTCTAACCCCATTAATCCTGCTCTAAAATACTACAAAAAACTGATCCTGCCCACACCATGAATCTTGCTCTACACTCATGAATCCTGGCACTACACACCATTGACATCCTGCCCAACACTAGAATTAGTGACACACTTTAAGTTGAGTTTGTTATTATTTCTTCCAATTTCTACATTTTTACCAACACTACAACTCTTGGGATTTGGTCAACCAAACATCTCAATAGTAGAAAAGGTCCGAATTTAGGAAAAGACAAAGCAGCAAACCTGTCATTAACCGTCTGCCCTGTGGACCTACTCTTCTAGTGAGGGGACATGGTCAACAATTGTAGGTCCTGCTCCCTCTTATTTGGGTATAAGGAACCTAACCCCCTTGGGAAAACCTTGGCCTTTCGCAGTTTTGCGGGCTCAATGGAAAACCTGCTCCGTCCAGCCCAATATGGTCACTTGGCCCGCTGATGAATGGTCACTAATGCTGTCCTCTCATTAAACAGGAGTTTCCTGGACTCTGTATGGCCCGCATCTCCAGTACTTTTGTCCATATTCCACCTCCAGTGTTGGTTGAAACAACATTGGCTCAGTAGCCAGAGCAGGTTGGGTGTCCCGCCCTGAGCTGCCACGAAGGTCAGAATTGGTGTTTAAGGCCAAATATTGGGTAAAGCTTGAGTTACATAGTTGGGTATCTGCAGCCAGTCCGCTCATAAGACCGTTTACTACCATTGCAGATTCTACACCAGTCACTTTTCACTATGGCTTTTGTATAAACATGTCACTCTGCCTCCCTTAAGCGATAAACACTCACCTCCTCTGCTTGCTTGTGCCATCCAGTGGATGTGATACATTACCATCTCCGCCCGCAGGTAACTTTTTCTTGGTGGCC
Organism: Engystomops pustulosus; assembly: GCA_019512145.1. Lineage (NCBI taxonomy): Eukaryota > Metazoa > Chordata > Amphibia > Anura > Leptodactylidae > Engystomops > Engystomops pustulosus. Next base: position 53,351 of record WNYA01000791.1, on the reverse strand, counting down.
ATGCTTGCTCATGATTAGAATTCTGTCTGCCACCATGCCCACCAGCGGAGGTTTTTGCCCAATGAAGATTTGTGTGTTCTGAAAAAAATAAGGATTGTAGATGGTACGCGTACCTACCTTGCATAAGATATAGGTCACCTCCACTAGACCTCAGGGGATTACCTGACTATCTGGATCCATGGACCAGTGCGGGATGATGGGATAGTGGCCCTCCCCGGGAAATGCCTCTGAGAGACTTGTCTCCTTAAAAGACACCAGACACAGTTCCTTATGCCATATTGACCATAAATGACTTCCTCATTAGAAAAAAAAAAATTCACAGTGATCCACCGCCAGACATCCAGGTTTCAGATGTTTTGGATTCCTTGTTAAAATAAGTGACCTAACTCCATGATCTTCTGTGTTCCGTTTTGTCTGGAAGACTGTGCATAGACCACACATGGACCCTGAGGGATCATAGTTATAATCCCTTATTTTAAAGGTCTCCAAACTAATAATCGTGAACCTGACTCACTAGGCTATCAACCGTAAGCTCCTGGTCCACCCGTGATGACTGTTCCTGATAATGTCCTGGCTGCCCCAATAAGACCCATATAGTCGCTTGTAAGCAGAGGCCTCCCTATGTGACGTCTGTATGTATTAGGGTGAATATTCCCTGTGGAAGAACATGTTCTCCGCAGAGCTCATTGTCCGAGCACAGTGTTTGGGTAGTTCTGCAGGAGTGTCAAGCTGTGCTCATTGAAGGCCAGAGAAACAAGTTATACTCTTATAGAAATCGAATCCCAGACATATTTTTAAAGTCACCAAATAAATCAGAACCAGCAACCGACCATAATTAAGCAAGGCATCAGGATTCCTGGATAGGTCAGGCTCTACAGTCAAGCTACATGATATAATGTTTCTAATGTGCACCAATGGCAGAGGAACATGGGTGCGGACGGCCTCGATGGTGCAAATATGGAGATAGTATACATCACTGAGGACTATGAAGGTCCTGCGCTAGGGAGAGGAAATGATACTAGTCCCACACAATGTCACAGAGTGTTTTATTTCGGAAGTTATTTGAGTTTTTTCTCTTCTTTCTAGCAAAAAGTCGAAGGCTAACCATGCAACTGAGAAGACGCTGCGGATCTCCAGAATGTTAAATTTTCTGGAGTCATAACCAGTAAAGAAAAGTCATACCGACAAGACATCTTGGTGTGATAGCAGACATGTGGCACTCCTTGAATCACCTCAATGTAGAAGATGTCCTCGTCTCATAAGTCCTCGTCTCCGAAGAAAAATAGACGTCACCAGACAAAGTTACAACGGATCTGGTCGCTGGGGATCTCACTCTACAAGGGGAAAAAATATAGAATATGATCATACACAACTTAATCTGTCTTAGTTTATGGGTAGTTTCTTCCGAGAGAACACCTCAGTGATCCTAACTGACCATCCTACATCCATAGGCAGGAAGGTCATTGGTTTCTGGTTATTGATAACGTCTAGATTCTTACTTTCTGGGTCTCTATGCCCTTCATTTCGCCGCTTTCCTGAGTACAGTCCTGAAAGAAGTAAGAACATGCAGGACATGTTCCAAACTGTTTTCCCACAAATAGTTTCCAATTGTCGCTCAACCCGATGTTGTTCACTGGACGCGGAGAAACTGCTCTGCTCCACTACCTAACACGATATCTGAGGTAAGTGACTGCCGCATGGAGCGGTTCTCATACATATAGGGGACCAGTGTTGATCTGATGATGGCTGATGTCCCTCCCAAGGTCTTCTGTCATCCTCATGGAGTCCAGCTCAAGCGATGGTGACATACCCAGGCTGTAGATCTGGAAAAAAATTACACATTAGCACGAGTTAGGCCTCAATGCCATGAACGATATATTTAGCAAGAATTACTCACAGGGCCCTTATGACTTGTGTTGGCTCGCTCATCGGTGCGTGAGCCGTGCATGCCCCATAACATCACTTACAGGTCAAGTCTATTTCTCCCCGTATTTGGGTCCGTCGATAGGTCTTTTTCAATGGTCCGAAAACCCAACATGGTCCATTTTGCTTGTGCTCGCAAACTGCACCCACTGCGTGCAATGACCCCAAAGACTGGTTGGTGTATATATCCGACATCAATAACATTTGAGGAAGAATCGGTTTCATCAGGAAATAAAAATGGCTGAGAGAAAGAGGAGAGGACATGATGTAGGGAAAGATCCCAGCGATGCACCTCAGGACCAGCATTGCTAACACACTCAGCTTAAAGAAATGTCATCCATGTTTTTGTCTAGCAATCATCGGGTCGCCCTCCCATCTTGGGTTCTCTCTTTTTTAGGTTGGCTCGCCTGTAGAAGACCTTGTGCGAATTTCTGCAGTTTTCTCTACGATTTTATAGAATAAGGGAGTGTCCAAGCTGAAATTGTTTAAGTTCCCCTTCACAAACAATCAGAGATTTTTTCATTTAGAAACATCTGGGTGAATATTAAGCTGGGCTCTGATGGTCGTTGTTGTAACGTAAACCGAACAAACTGTGTCAGTCCAGACTTCTCATAAATTTTCCCAATGGGGCACACTTTACCTCCCCGGTCCGTCGTGATCCCCGCCTCTATATCCAGTCTGGCCGGTTTTCAGTCCGTTGTCCCATACTGACCCTGTTCGCGCTTGCGCTCAGCGGTACCCCGGAGTTCACCTTCTTGGACCCGTGCACTGTAAGTTCTGATCTTGGACACAAATTCCTTTTTATAATTCTGCAATTTGTTTCGAATCCGTCGGGTTGTCGACGCCACCCGCCCCCGCCCCGATTTCTGTTCCCTGCGCCGATGCTGTCACGCCCTCCAATTGTGTTGCCCCCAAATCCCTGCCTTCGTCGCAAATCGGAATATTCGGAAAACCTGCCGTAAAGTCGGCGTTTGGAACCCTTAGCAAGTTAGACCCCAATATCTTTCTTTTAATTTTCTAGAGCCTACTTTATCATCGGATTGTATCTGCTGCTCCTCTCCCCGGCATCTTCAATACCAGTACCAGTGAAGAGTTCCAATTTCCTGAAATTTGAAACGGTTATTACGCTGAAATCCGTGCAGCCGCGGGATCCGTAAAAACATCGGTCCAACTGCTCCGTGTAATCTATCGAATGTGTCAGTGTGCATTCGAATGAGCTCTGATGTTGAAAAAACTGTAACTAAAAGGACCTGTGTCTGCTGAAAGTGTCCCTCCTCATATGATACCACTCTTCCTATGGTCCATGTCTGCTCTTGTAAGTTCAGTCCTGTCTCACTACTCAGAGAACTGTGCGATTCCTTGAATGACTCGCACGTCAATACCACATAATGGCCCAGAACAGGGGTGGCGCTGTTTGAAAAGAATCTCGCCATGCTTTACTAGATCATATTCCCACTGGTCATGTATGTGCTTTGGCTTCCCGGAGGCATCTCCCACTGGCCGCCGCCCCCGAGCACGTCTACTCTGCTAGAAGACCTTAAATCTCCCTGATCGGTGAAGGAGTCACGTCTTATACAAAACTCTCTTGATCGTTTTGCGTTTTTAAAGGGTTTCTATATTTCATATAATCACTTGTTCTGTTTGAGTTTTTGCTCAGTTCCTCTTCTGTCCTTTGCTCTGAATCTCATTGATCCTTACAATAAGTTTTGGCTGCTTGATGCTACCTACCATTGGAGGACAATCACTTGTACGGATTTATAACAACATATTATTGATTTCATATACATTTAAATTACCCAATTCTAGAACTCCCCACGCTCACTACAAACCTAAACATAGACCATATCATACCCCTATACATAGCTGTCAACAGAGAACCCAAAAGCTGCCTAATACCGACCGGAACGCCAAAATGGATACAATATCAGACACATATCCAGAATTGCTTCCCAATCACTTTCCCCTGTATTAACACTCCTCTAGTCCCCCGCTATATTTGAATCGGGCAATCCTTACTACACTAACTTTTTGGTACCTGGTGTTCATGTGACCATTAGGACGTTGACAACATTTCTTTCTAATGCAAGGAAGGACCTTTGAGTTTAGTCTGGAAGGCTTCATGAAAGTCGCATCCGCTGCCTTCCTTATTGTAAAATAGACCATTGTTCACAACTATAGTCATTTGTTGCTCTTCTAACCTCCTACTAGGACCACGTGTCCGGTAATTAGGCCCTTGATCCGTACTCTGAAAATATAATCGACTTCTAGAATAAAGAAGTAAGCGTGTCCCAGGGCCTCAACCAAAATAACGATCTGGGGGTCGCAACATTTACGTACCCCTGTTCATACAACTTTTCCTCAATCTTCCCCAACCAAGTTTGTGTTAGTACTATTTTCATGACTGGTGTGTGCACACTTTACATCTCTGTGAGTCACACCTCATTTTCTATCGATCTAACCTCCCCACAGGGCCACATAGTGGTCAGGGGGCCCGGTCATTCCATTGTGTATAGGCCTTTCTTAGGAAATATTTAATTTCATCTAATGCAGCTGCCTCCGTATATCCCATTATTATTACTAGGACCATGGTTGCATAAAATGAGGGACCCACTAAACTTTTTTGGGAAAAGTTTCAGAACCGATAACCAATAGCACCAGTCATCTAATACATTCAGTGTCTGGTAACCACTGTATTCAAGACATTTAGGACCATAGAATTCCTTCTCCTACGACAGTCCTCACTCACTTTTTTTTTAATTTAATATTTTTTAGGTATTAATTCATTTAAAATGTTTCTCTCAGATCCTTTAACAGTTGTCGTGTATAATCTTATCTCACACGCGCTTCTGATAATTGTAAGCTATAATGTGCGTCTCCCGAGAACAATAACCCCATTGGTCTTCAGACAATGACAGAATCTGACACGCTCCGCTCTATAATAGAGTCTCCCGTTCTTTGTTGTCTCGCTGTGTCCGCGGATTTCATATCCTCCGTCCTGGGAAGTTGTGCTGGCGTAGCACAATTATCGGGGTTCCGGAGAACCCACCCCAACTTCTAAGATTACAATTTGTTTAATGAGACAACAATATTGGGGACTCACTTATAGCATGGAAGTTTGATGCTCATAATTTACCTTGCGTAATTCAATTATATTTACTTATTCATAAGGTTAATACTTTACCATTTTAGTTTAGTTGTAGATAAAGATTTGATTTGTTAATTAATTGTAAAATTGATTTACATTCATTTACTTAGAATTAAATCTTTAGATAATTATCGTAGACCTTGTCAGATTTGTTAAGTAATCAAATGATTATTCTTAAGTTATTAACATTTTGTGGGTTTAATTAAACTTGAATTTAAAAAGAGACAGTTAAGTCATGAATTGTTCTAATGATGTATTTTCGGGGAATTTAATTCTTTCCAAGTAGAAATTAGACGACTTCAAATCATTAGTTCAATTTATAATTTTTTGAAGTTATTAAACGTAACTTTCAGGTGGTATAGATTACAGAATGGTCTGTTTAAGCTAAATGTTTTGAAAATGTTAAAATTTAAAGTTTTTTTAAGTAAATCAAGTAAATGTATTGCTTTATAAATCAATAAAACAAAAATCTGTGTTGTAAATGTTACAATCGTATATAGTATACTTATAAAATAACATATCAGTTTAATATATCACATAGTAATATTACCAATATGAATTATCGACATTGTTTCTAATATTGTCGCTTAGTCAATGGCAATTTGTGATTTAGTCAAATTCAATTTGGAATAGAATATAATGACTCACACTCCATTCTCTATCTATCTATCTACTATCTATCTATCTACTATCTATCTATCTATCTATCTATCTATCTCCTATCTACTATCTATCTATCTATCTCATAAATGATCTATCTATCTATTATCTATCTATCTATCTATCTATCTATCTATCTCTACTACTCTATCTCATAAATACTATCTATCTATCTATCTATCTCTATCTATTCTATCTATCTATCGCTATCTATCTATCTATCATAACTATCTATCTATCTATCTATCTATCTATCTATCCATCTATCCATCTATCTATCTATCTACTCATACATGACATATGATACTGGGTTCTGTGTTTGAATCAATGGAGCTTGTTCTCATTCTCCTGTGTTGTATAATTGCAGTTATGGCCTGGAACACATACTTAGGGCTTGTTCACACCGTTCATGAATGTTCCTGACAGACGACAACAGAAAACAAGACTAAGAGTGAGATCTGGAGGAAAATATCTGTTTCGGGCACGATAATATATAGGAACAATGTACAACACGATAGACGGCTGATTATTTTTCAAATTAAAAAGAACTAAGGAATTGTGGACAGAACATAAAAAAATACATATTTTTTGAAAGATAAGAGAAAAAAGAAAATTACAGATTCCAAAAGAAAGTAAAAAAAAAAGAATCAATAATTATCAACTTCCGCACATCAAACAGTCCCACATGTCATAAGCTAAATTATGGAAAGCCATCTCCCAACACCCAATCAGGATCCATTCTCAAGATTATTCTGAAAGTCCATGTCCATGTGTGACCAACATAGGAATACCCTAAGTAATGTGTTGCCCCCCCAGTTTGGTCGTTTGGTCAGTGTTCACACCACTGCCACAATGTGGTTGTCTGTAAAAAGACGCACTGCAATATCTGCTGCCTCAGGTAAGACAATAGATAGAATCGGCATCAACCGATATCTATCTAAAAGGTCAAAAAGGAAACGGGCCCAAGGTCAACCATCGAACATCAGAACATCTTCTCAGAAACAGACAAGGCTGGAAATCTGATTGGCTCCTGAACTTCTAGATTGGGGAAGATCCCTCTCCCTAGCAGTGATGGCGAACTTTTAGAGGCCGAGTGCCCAAACTACAACCAAAATCCACTTATTTACCGTGAAATGCCAAATGGAATTTTAAGCAGTAACTTATGCTACTTGTTGTTCCACATCTTTCAATCAGCCCCCTGCAGGCCACCAATACAGTTTGACAGAAGGAGGGCAAATCAGACTGTCATTGTGACTTCTCTCCAGGCCTCTCCATACGAACAATGCTGGGTCCAGCAGGACTAACCTCCAAGATCTTCTGTCAAACCTTCTTACTTTTTCCAAAGTTCCAACAAGCCAATAAGGTAGCACTTAAAATATCACTGAGAGCAGCATCTCTTACGTTTGCCTGGGACACGAAGAATCATTGGATTGGTGAACTCTGTCCTGTGGCGATGTCCTGATTGCCTACAGAAGGCTCTGAGTGCCACCTCTGCACCTAATGCCATAGGTCCCCAACCACTGCCTTATATCACAGGAGTCACTGAGGATGGCTGGAACTCCCCGATTGTTCTTGCCCTCTTAGAGCTGTTGTGAGAAGATTGCTGCCATGTCTTTTGTTCATGATCTGCCGCCCCTGAGACGCCATTTTTGAGGATCCCCAAAAAATTTTAATCTCGTTTGTTATAAGTTAAATAAATACAAAAACCAGGGTTTCAAATGGTTAAAAAATACTATAAGATTATAGATTTGTTATACAAACATTCTTCATGTTCCAATGTCTTCACCTTCTTTCATTTTCATATATCGCAGAGAAAAGATGAAGTAATTTGTATATCTTTTTTTGTTCCCAGTGGATGGTTGGGGGAAGGGGGGGATTTCATGAACGCTCGTGTGAGCGGGTCATAAGGGCACTCGGAGGCAAGTAATGTTTGGTGCTAATTAGTGCTCATTATTAAATTAGTCTCATTGCTAATTTACTGATTAATAATTTTTCCCATCGGTTAAAGTCGCAGTGGTTAAGTTAAGGTCCGCAGGGTTACTGTCTCTATCAATCATTGAGAGGCAAATTTAGGTATAGTATAATATCGACCATGGAATGTGGAACCCACTGGGCACATTTACTTACACGGTCCGAGTCCGCATCCAGCGACGTTCTCTGACGAGGATTCGGGTCTCTGGTATTCACTAAGGTCGTGCAACCGACCCCTGCTGCCCGAGGTCCGCCAAGAGTTTACTTGCTTCTCGCGATGCTGTGAGTGCTTGATCTTGCGACACATTCCCTTTTCTAAATTCTAACGTTTTTTCCAAATCTTCTGGGTTGTCCGAAGGCCAAACCCCCGATTGTCTGTCGCATGAAAGCCGGCCGATTGTGGCAAAATCCGGGTGGAATTCCACGCAAAAGGGAAATTTCGGGAAACCCGACGCAATAGTGGAGTCCGTGAGACCTTAGTAAATGAGCCCCCATTGTGTTTTGACTTACTCCAAGGTTAATATATATGAGTTTCCATTGATTATTCAACCTTTACCCCCTTGTACGTATCGTGACTGCTATGATGAAGACACAGGGGCTGATACCTCTCCAGGAATCCTGGTGGACCAAGTGAGAAACTCATGTGAAAAGCACCTTTGTCAGGAGAATAGTCAGAGACATTTCACGTTGGGTTAAGCACAGTAAGACAGAACCAAGAATCCGAGTCATAAGTAGATTGGGCAACAGACTGACAGAACGACCAAGATATAGGGCCCGAGATGGGCAGGTAAATGCTAATTTCAGGGCAGATTAACCCACAAAGAATAAACAGAGTTACTATCAGAGTCAAGAATGGATCATGTCATACAAGAATGCAATATATTCTTTATCATTAGGAACCTTAATGCGGTCACCACTCCTATTTATTGGGGTTCTCTTTATTACCAGGGATGAGGACCGCAAGACACACTGGCCCTATTAATCTTAGGAAGTTCTACATTCTAGGACCTAGAAGCTGATGACCAGCCCATGACCAGGGGGAGACAAGCCACCAGGAGCAGTCACAGGAAAAGTTATGAATACATGTCCATGAGGGTGGAAGAATAATCGGCTACCAATGATTTCTTCTGCCCCCATATACACGTTCACAGTCATCCCTGGGCAAATATGTAGTAAAATGGGAATATTGACGTCATGGATTCTGCATGGATTTGGGGACTCCGTGTACGTTTATGGTGACAAAGTCAGCAATTGTTGTCTGATGTTTTTCTGGCCATGTTCATGGCAGGCACAGTAGACTGGCTGTGTTTCAGGGCAGGCAGAGTAGACAGGCCATGGTCAGGAATGCAGAGTAGACTGCCATGTTTAGGGTAGGCAGAATAGACTGGCATCTAGGAACAATCCCAAGAGACGACGAAGGAGACTAGGAATAGGATGCTGTAAGAGATTCACAGTTTATGTTCTCATGAGTAGTCAGGTCTCTAGTAATTTATTATCTTCTCTGGAGTCTCTAGTCTATTATTATCTTCTCTGAGTCTCTTACTATTTTACGCTCTGGGGTCTCTATAATATATTATTTGCTCTGGGATCTCTGTATTATTATTATTGCTCTCGGGGTCTCTAGTAATAGTTATTATCTGCTCTGGGGTCCCTATAATATTATTATCTGGTCTGGGTTCCCTAGTACTATTATATCTTCTCTGAGTCTCTAGTAATATTATTTTGCTCTGGATCTCTAGTATTATTATTAATTGCTCTGGGGTCTCTAGTAATATTATTATCTGCTCCGGGTCTCCAGTACTATTATTATCTCCTTTGGGATCTCCAGTACTATTATTATCTGCTCTGGGGTCTCTAGTAATATTATTATCTGCTCTGGGGTCTCTAGTACTATTATTATCTTCTCTGGGGTCTCTAGTAATATTATTATTTGCTCTGGGATCTCTAGTATTATTATTAATTGCTCTGGGGTCTCTAGTAATATTATTATCTGCTCTGGGGTCTCCAGTACTATTATTATCTCCTTTGGGATCTCCAGTACTATTNNNATTATCTGCTCTGGGGTCCTAGTAATATTTTATCTGGTCTGGGTCCCTAGTCCATTATTATCTTCTCTGCTTCTCCTGGGTCCTCTAGTATATATTATTGCTTCTGGGTCCTCTAGTTAATATATTTATCTGCTCTTGGGTCCCTAGTACTAATTATTATCTTCTGGGATCTCCTAGTCACTATTATTATCTTCTCTGAGGTCTTCTAGTAATTTTATTATTTGCTCTGTGCTAGACGATTATCTTCTCTGTCCCCTGACTAGTTTAATTGCTCTGGGGTCTCTAGTAATCTTATTATCTCTCCGTGTCTCCAGTACTATTATTATCTCCTTTGGGATCTCCAGTACTATTATTATCTCCTGGGTCCTCACAAAAATAAGTGACTAATTATTATCTGCTCTGGGTCTCTAGTACTAGTTATTAATCTATCTCTGGGGTCTCGTAATTATTGCTCTGATATATTATTATTGCTCGGGTCCTTTCTCTTGGGTCTCCAGTACTATTGATTATCTCCTTTGGGATCCTCCAGTACTATTATTAATCTGCTCTGTGGGTCTCTAAGTAATTTTATTTCTGGTCTGTGGTCCATGTACTATATCATCTCTCTCATGGGGTGCCTATACTTATTTATTGCTCTGGTCTCTTATATACTCTCCCAGTGACTATTTTATTCTTTGTTCCCATAGTTAATTCTCTCAGTCCTTATAATTTATTATCTGGCTCTGGTGGTCTCATTAACTATTATTATATTCATGGGTCTCCTAGTACTTGTATTATATTGCTCGGGGTAGAAATGTCTGCTCCGGCCAGTACTCTTATTATCGCCTTTGGGGATATCTCTATTATTAATCTGACTGGGGTCTGCTAGTAATCTTTATCTGTCTTGATTGTCCCTAGTATCTATTTATTATTTGTCTGGGCTCTCTATATATTATATTGTTGCATCCTGTCCTCCTATATTTTATTCCTTTATCGTCATCTTTATGTATCTGGCTTCTTGGTCTCTTAGTAATTATTATTATCTTGCCTGGGGGTCTCCAGTACTATTATCTCTTCTGGGTGCCTATTTTCTGAGGTCTCTTTAACTATTATTTTTCCCCTGGGTCTCTATAGATATTATTTTCTCGGCGTCCGGTCTCATTAGTTTATAGTTTATCTATTATTATGATGCTGTGATCTCCAGTACTTTATATCTGCTCTGGGGGTCACTTGTAAGTACTTATTAATCATGCTGAGTCTAGTATGTATTTATTATAAGTCTGAATCTCGGTATTCATTCTCTCTAGTATCCTATTACTATTTTCTGCTCTGGGGTCATTAGTATATTAATTATTCATCTGGATCTCTAGTATTATTTTATTTATCGGGGTCTCTAGTATTATTTATCCTTCTCTGGGTGTCTCTCATACTATTATTATCTCCTTGGGTCTCTAGTAACATTATTAGCTCCCTGTCTAGTTATATTATTGCCCGGCCTCAGTAATTTTGATCTATCTTGATCGGGTCTCCATACTATTATTAATCTCTGCTCTGGGGGTCTCTATTAGATATCTATTATTATTATAGCTCTGAGGAATCTCTGATACTTATTAGATCTGCTGACAGATCCCTATTCATTATTATCTGCTCTGGGGTCACTTGTACTATTATTTATCCTGAATCTGGGGTCTTAGTAATTGAATTTTTGATCTGCGGGGTCTCTAGTATATAATTATCTCTCTCTGGGGTCCTCCATACTATATTATTCCATCTGATTGTGTCTCTATAAACTATTATTATCTCCTCGAGGTCTCTAGTTAATTTATTATCTCTGCTCGAGGGGTCTCCGTAGTTTTATATTCTGACTCTGTGGGTCTGCTATACTATTATTATCTGCTCTGAGGTCTCTAATTATTAACTTCTCTAATTTATTCATAAATTCTTGCTGGTCACTTGAATTCGTTGGGTCTCATAGTATTTATTAATTGGTATCTGGGTTCTATATAATTATTCTACCTGCTCTGGGATCTCTCAGACATTATTATCTTCTCTGGGATCTCTAGTACTATTATTATCTCTCTGAGGTCTCTATACTACTGTGTATTATTGCTCTGAGTCCTCTAGTAATATTTGTTATTATGCTGCTGGGGCTCTCTAGTAATCATTATATCTATACTGCTCTGGGGTCTCTAGTATACGTATTATATGCTGCTATTGGTCCTAGTAATATTATTATCGTCTGTAGAGTTCTATAGTAATATTATTAATCCCTGCTTGGGATCTCAGTATTATTATTAATCTGCACTGCTCTGTATCTCTAGTAATATTATTATCTGCTCTGAGGTCTCAGTTATTATTATAATGCTCGAGTCATTATTATTAGCTTTGGGGTTCTCCAGGTATATTATTATATGTCTTTAGGAATCTCCAGTATATTATTAATCTCTCGGGGGATCTCTCATATATTATTATTCTCGGTGCTCATTATTTTAGCTGTTCTCCTAGATATTTTATATGCTCTGGGATTGTATTATCTCTCGGACAGTATATATATATTGTCGAGAGTCTTTAAATAAGCTTTGGGGCTCTCCCGAATATATAACTTGTCTAGTATATTATTCTGCTCGGTGTCCGTAATTATGCTGTTTCCTAGTATATTATGTATACCGGCCATTATTCTATCCGTCATCTTAATTATTATTAATCTGGTCTATGTTTCTGGATCTTTTATTGTATTGCATATTGTCTCTGATGGTTTTGTGTTTTCTGTTTGTCGGTCTCTATCTATTGCCTTGTAGGCTGTGTATCTATGACTCTGTGGAGCATTCAGTGTCTGTAATTGTGGTGTTGGAACCATCTAGTGGCTGCGTGAGGCCACCATGAGGTCATAGTTGCATAGACACATGTTGGGCCTTGGTACCATAAGTTTTGCTCACACTCCTGGCCTAAATCCTTATATCATGAAAATAACAGACCTTACAAGGAAATTTTCTACTCGTCATTTTTAATGTAATACTATGTTTGGTGCGGTCGGACAATTGTATCACGTGGCAGCCCCTGCTTTAAGGCTGTGTGGACAGGGGAAAAGGGGAAGAGGGATAAGCTTTGAAGGATACAAAGGAAACAAATGTTATCCTTCTCCTCCCCAGGTAGATCTCTCAGGAGAAAAATGCCATTGGTGCAATCTTCCCCCCTTTATCCACAGGGGCAGACTCATTACGTCTGTCATGTCTTATATTTCTTTGACTCTAAGTTCTGTTCACATTTGCCATTTTCACAGCCCCAGGACTGATGATCAGCGCTAAGGTGGTGACACTTGTATGAGTTAGCTTCTATTCTCCACTAATGTCAATCACCTCTGCTTGCTGGAATGTACAGTCTGAGGTACAAGAGATTTCTGCTTCTTCTATGTTGAGATTAGAGGATTTCTAGACGATACTCGAAGGAAGTACTTGTCTTTGTGTTCAGGTCACGGACTTTCCCAGAATGTTCTGTACCTTTACCATGGACACTGCACGCGGATCATTACACTATAAAGACGGAGATAAGAATGTCCGCATTATACGCAACTGAGACCCCGAACAAGACCCCAGACCTACCAACACCAGAGGAGGAAGAGAAAAAAGGAAGAGGCGAAAGGAGAAGGGGGGATTATCACACTGTACCCTGCATCATATACTGCAATTCCCTACCCACCCGATCTATCACCGGATCATCACCAGATCTATCACCGGATCTCTCACTGCTCTATCACCTCGCGATCACTGGATCTATCAACGGATCTATCACCAGATCTATCACCCGGATTTATCACCTTATCTATATACTGCTGTACTGGCGAAGAATATGCCTTACCCTGCGCCAGGAACTGCTGCACGTTATGGGCAGTGTCCACCATTTCTGGTTGGTTTTCGTTCCATCTTTGAAACCGGCATTGCCTCCTCTGTAAGACTTGCGCTGTTTAATCTACTGCCAGCGAACTCGTCCATGGGAGAATATGCTTTCCATTCCATACCTTGGCCTCGAACTCCCTGGAATATTGCAAGCCCTGTCCACATCTTTCAAAAAGGGACTTCCTCTCACGTTAAGGACGCTCTGACCACTCGTGATCTTTCCGTCTACCCTGGGTGGTCTCATCACTTAGCAATCTGGATTGACGTCGGGTTGAGGGAGCGTGCCGAAGAGTTACGCCTCGAAACAAACCTCAAGCTGCCACACAACGTCTTTCTCGTGGCTCCCTGTTTTTCAAAGGCCACTCTCCAGCCAACTGGTCGTACCATCTGCAGAGGACCTTGGAGGTGGATATGCCAGACTCTCCTTCCCAGGATGTATCGAAGAAGTCAGGAGAACCTCTCATGATTGTCCACCAGTAGCATTTCATCAGAACTTGTCCTGTCCGTCCCACGTCCTTAAACGCCAGCACCCTAGGGTTTCTTGGGGAGTACCAGGACATACTGGCGTATTCTCCAAGACCGGCAGAATTTTGCCACCTCACCGTCCCTGATGACTGCCCTATTAGTTTGTTGCCAGGTACCTCTCCCCCCGGAAGTTTGGGTGTACCCCGCTCTCCATTCTGGAGACCCACACCATGTTGCGTCTTCAGGAGAACCTGCAATAGGTTTCATATGGAAGTCCTCCCTATCCTGCGATGCAGCAATCTTCTTTTTTATCCAAGAAGGACGGCTCCTTGCGTCCTTGTCAATTGACTAGCGCGGATTTAACAGGATCACAGTTAAATACGGCTCTGCTCTCCCGTTTGATCATGGAGCTCTTCGACCTGCCTCACGGTTCCAGATTTCTCCAAGCTGGGACCAGCATTCGAAGGGCCTACAACTCATTCCGGATCCGTGAGTGACGAATGAAGCATCATGTACACCCAGATGACATTTCGAACTATACTGTAAATGCCATTTGGACTTTGTAATCTCCAACTGTCTTCCAGAATTTGTCAAAGACAAATCTTTTGAGATTTGCTGTAATACGGGTTGTGGGTCTACTTGCATGAAACATTTTGTCTTCTCCACCGGACCTTGAGGCCCACCAGTCCCTCAGGTGCGGCAAGTTCTTGGCCGTCTACGGATAATCGTCTCGACGCCAAGCTCGAGAAGTGTCTGTTACAAACCACGAATCCTCCCTTCCTTGGTTATTAATCTCCGACAAGGCCTCCAGATGGATCCCAGCCAACTGTCGGCAGTTCTCTGCAGTGGCTGCGTCCAGAAGGTCCATCTAGAGATCCTAGGCTTCGTAACTATTACCGTCACTTTATCCCACATTTTCTCTACTCTGGTGTCGCCCTCTGCGCTCAACCCAAGAAGGGCGCTACTCATGCATCTTTTACCTTGGCGGCTGAAGACCCTTCACAAAGTTAGTCTGTCTGCCTTTGCCATGCTCCGGTAACTCTCTAGAAACCTGATACTGAGGCCTTTTATTCTTGAGGTGATGCATATTCTTTAGTGCAGAAAGGGGCACAGGCGGCATCTTCTCTAAACCTTTTAGCCCGAAGAAGAATTACTACTATGGGGATATAGAACTTTTTGCCATTAAACTTGCCCTGGAAGAATGGGGATATCTTTTGGAGGACTCGCCATCCATCCTGTGTTTACAATCATAAGAACCTCCGTACCTCCAGACAGTTTACTTTCTTTCCTCAGTCAGCCCGTTGGTCCTCTTCTTCTCCTGCTTTAGCTTACCCCGGATGAAATCACTTGGACCTGTGGAGCAGAAATATCAAGGCCGATGCCTTTTCCATGCCTCTGGATGTTGTTGGAGAGGAGCCGATTCCTCAGCAATATTATCTCTTCCGATACGTTGACTGACTGCCTGCCGCCTCCGGGATCTTCGGCAGCTTCCCCTGGGCAAGACGTAATGTCTGACCCTTGCTCTGCGGTAGAGGAATTGTTGTTTTGTTAGGGCATTCTTTGTGCCTGGCTGGGCAACCTGGGGTCAACTCTCCATTGCCCCCCTTCTCCCCTACTACTGGTGACCTGACTTGGTCAAGAGTTTGGGATTGTGGGTATCCTGGACCTCCTGTTCCCCTAATCAACCTTCTCATCTCGGAAAACCGCTGGTCTCTTGCTTCCATTGCCGATACCCAGTCCGCCCCATGGTCACATGTGGCTAGGGACTTTGTCACGGACCTTCCATCTTCCTCGGCAATAGTCAATCTGGTGTGACAGACCGGACTTTGAAGATGTCTCAATTTTAATCCCTCTTTCCCAGGTCTGCTCCATCTCCACATCTTGCCAGGCAATTTCCCCCCCTTCAACATATCTTCCAGCTACAACATGGTCTTCCGCTAAACTGTCCTGAGCGGGGAGTTCTGTTTTATTTCCCGTTCTGGGTTCTCTCGGCAGCCACTGTAGGTAAAGTTTGACTTTCTCCAGCTTACACCCGCATTCCAATGGACAAGTGGAGAGGGTAAACCAACTCTTGGATGTTAACCTTCCGTGATTTTGTTTCTTCTGCCCGTCAAGATGAACTGGTTTGTTCTGTTGCCGTGGGCGG
This sequence comes from Engystomops pustulosus, assembly GCA_019512145.1. NCBI lineage: Eukaryota > Metazoa > Chordata > Amphibia > Anura > Leptodactylidae > Engystomops > Engystomops pustulosus. The sequence continues at coordinate 37,121 of WNYA01000791.1, read as the reverse complement.
TAGTTCTCTTATAATTTCCCTGGATCTGAATCTTCTGGCGCGCTCCCTTCTTCTCTGTCCTATGGCTATCCTCAGCCAGCCAGTCCTCCTTCTCTTGACTGTGTCCTCGGATGTCCCTGCTGTTTAAGAGTTGGTACGAGATCTGAATTCCCTCTGGGAGTAGACCTCTCCGCCTTTCGTTGCTATCAGGCTTCTGCCCTGTACCACTCCAGGCCACAAGAGATGCAGGCCTCCTCTTCTTCTCTCTTGGACAAGGTCTGTTTTCCTCTAGTTACATCGGCTGAAGATTCCCGGGTACAAGCTTGGTCACAATTCCCTGGGTCCTTTCAAGGTCCTGAACTCGCATAATCCGTGTCCTCCAAGCTGTGCTTCCTCCCACCAGCGGCATTCCCGAACTCCTCATGTCTCTCTCCCTACTCAAGCCTTTCGTTCTGAACTGCTTCTCAGCAAGTACACTCCTCATGCTCCTGTGGCTTGACTCCTCTAACATCTAAACATCGAAAGTAGATCCTCAATGAAGACGGTGAGGGTAGTGGTTCTCCTGGTTGACGGAAGGGGTTCGTGCCAAGGACAACATCCTGGACCATGATCTCCTGCAGAATTTATTCACCCAAGAGGAGCGGGAGGCCGAAGGGGGGGAGTCCTTTCACGGGTGTTCCTTACCACATCGCAGTTTGCGGGCTCACCCTGCCCTGGAACCCGCAGAGCAACGCCAGCCGCCCTCACACCCTTCCACGCCTCCGAGTCCCGGCCTCCCTTGCACTGGTACAGTATGTATCGGGATGGACATGCACTTTTGCAATCACTCACGGTTCTGTATTGAACACAGGTACAGCAGTGGGCCTCAAAAGGTCAAACAGCAGATTTGGATCTGGTACGGGCTGGGTCATGGAGAGGGTGACATGATATGCACCTCCTGTTAGTTAAATGCAGCTGAATATAATGGAGAATTGGAGCTGTGTCCAAACTGGAAGCTGGCTGCTCTGAAATTAAGTCTCCTGACTCCGTTCCTGGGAATTGGGGTTGTCTGTGTCAGTACGGATGGTGTACTATGCACTGTCTTCTCTCTCCTGAACAGATCCTGAGACAGCAGACAATTGCCTCCCCTGGCAGGTGGTATCACATCTCTACAAACTCCAGCTAAACATACCGCCACAATCATGGATAACATCCTACCCCCCCACTTAACGTATTGTTGCCTTTCCAGGCAGAGGCTACAGCTGCAGATTACCTTGAGATCTCCCTGCATTATCCTTGGGCGAGTTGATCAAGCCTCACTTGATAGATCCAGACAGGACGTTTGCAAGGGGTGTGGGCATATTCTATCATCTACTAACGAACTGAAAACCTGCAGCACTCAATATAGTTAAAAAACAATGGGTGTTTATTCCACTCCGGGGTGGAATAAACACCATTGTTTTTTCACTATTCTTGGAGTGGCTGCTGTTTTTCATTTCATTTGATATCGTCTCTCTCCCCTCTACTGGTGAGAGTGAAGTAGCACCCTCAACTCTTTTTTCTCTCAAGACTTGGCTGCTTGTTTTGCTCTTTTGTATCTATCTATCTATCTATCTATCTATCTATCTATCTATCTATCTATCTATATTTTTATGTGTCCTATTAAGTCCGTACACCCGTCCATACCAGAGCAGAGACCTTCTATGACCATATCAAGGACCAGGGACAGCTCACAGTCATCAGATTCGGATTGCTCTACATATCCTACGTGGCAGATCCTCACTAGTTGTCTCTAGACCTTGGTTCCAACCTTTCTAATGCCTGTGACCCCCATACAGTTCCTCATGCCTGTGTGACCCAACCATCAACTCCTGCAGTAAAAACCTGTACATTTTGGCTCCCATGGCGTTAGGCGACCCCCCGTTTTGGTCGTGTCGACCCCCGCTGGTCCCGACCCACAGGTTGAAGGACCACTGCTCTAGACCAGTGTGGCTGACTTATCATGGGATGCTTTACAGTGGAGCGCCTTCCCTGGATATCATGGAGGCGCCTTCTCCTGGATTATCATGGAGCGCCTCTCCCTCCTTGATTATAGTGGATCGCCTTCTCCTGGATTATCACTCTGGACCTTTTCAGGGATCCCGTACTGTCAACCAGTCCTGTGACAAATTTACCATTCACTGACATCTTGCAGTTTCTGTAAGGGTCGGGCGAGCGATAATTCCCGTAATCCCTCTCAAAAACCAAAGATGCGTGTCTATCGTACTGACACCTCTTCAGCAAGGATTTCACTCTGGAGATGTCCTCACAACTACCTCCCGTCGAGACGAGATGCTCGAATTTCCTCCACAGGCCTGATACAGGCGGTACCTGTCCAGGCTCCTGAGGCTCGAGAGCTGGTTGCACGTTACTCAGATATCTGGGGGGGGGGGGGGGGAAATAGCTATGAGGTAGGGAGGTGACTAGTCTTAAGTAGTGGTGTGAGGAGGGGTGGTTGGAGGAGCTGTGTATGTTATTGCTGTGAGAGCTGTCTATATTGATTATTTGGTGGCTGTATATAGTATTGCTGGGGGGGCTGTATATAGTGAAGTGCTGGGGACTGTATATAGTGATTTGCTGGAGAGGCTTAATAGTGGTTTCTTGGGAGCTGTAATAGTGCTTTGCTGGTGGGATCCTGTATATTTGATTACTGTGTTGCTGTATTATTTATTGCTGGGGGGGGCTGTATATATGATTGCTGTTTGATTTGTATATATTTGGTTTCTGGGGAGCTTTTATAGTGTTTGCTGGTTATCTCTATATATTTGTTTGCTGGGATTATCTTATATATTAGTTTTCTTGTGGATCGTTTATATCTATTCTGTTCTTTTTAATCTTTCTACACTTATTTCTTTTTCTTTCATCGTCAGTGATTATTGGGGGTTGTTTAAGTGATTGCTGGGGGAGCTGTAATAGTGATTGCTCTGGGAGAGAGAACTTATAGAGTGATGCTGGGGGAGCTGTATATAGTGAATGCTCCTGGGGGAGCCTGTATATAGTGACTGCTGGGGGAGCTGTAATATAGTGATTTCTGGGGATCGGTATACAGTGATTACTGGGGGGATCATGTATATTAGTGATTGCTGTGGGAGCTGTATATAGTGAGTGCTGGGGAGCGTATATCTTGAGTCTGGGGAGCTTGTATATAGTTATGCTGGTGAGCCTGTACATATTGGTTGCTGGGGGAGCTGTATATAGTGGTTGTGCTGGGGGAGCTGTATATAGTGGATGCTGGGGGCCTGTATATAGTGATTAACTGGGGGTTGTTTTATATAGTGATTGCTGGGGGAGCTGTCTATAGTGATTGCGGGGGAGCTTAATTAATGATGGCATGTGGGTTGCGGGTAATAGGATTGCTAGGGGAGGCGTATATTGGATTACTGGGTCTGTATATAGTGGATTGCTGGGGGCTGTATAAGTGATTACTGTGAGCTTATATAGTTATTACTACTGACTTGGGGTCTTTATATAGTGTATGCTGATGGTTGTCATACAGGATTGCTGGGGGAGCTGTAGATAGTGATTGCGGGGGATGCTTTATATATTGATTGCTGGGGGCGCTGTATATATGGTTACTGGAGCTGTGTATATTAATGTCTGAGGGCTTGTATATGTGATTGCTGGGAATTAAGTATAGAGTCAATATTGTTCCCGGGGGGTTTTCTCTGGTACTACAATTCAGATGGGGCCCCACTCAATTTTTGCAACCAGGGGACCCCCACCAAACCTTTAATTACGGCCCTGAGTGTACAGTCACCTTTGCCTTCCCCATCCCACCCTTCATCCCCGCGCATACTGAAGCTCTGGTGGAATCTGTACAGAAAGATATATAGGATTTCAGGTCTTTATTCATTTTTACATTAAATTCAAAAAAATACAATCTTATTCTCTCTATTATCTCCTTTAGATGTCTTAGAAACTTTATTTGGAAAAACCCCTTTAGTGGTGATGCAATATCCTCGACCACCTGCCCCACTCACGCACGTACTCCCCTTAATATGTTCCCGGGCCGCCTCTTGTGTTTTCGCTTCCCAACCCTCGTTGTGGACACTCACCTCAGACCAGCTCAGCGCAGATCTGTCACTCCACCTCCCGCCTGCCTTACCTTTGCTTGGGGTACTGACCCGGGGTGCATGAACGTGGGCCATCAATGTGTCCCCTTAGGGTATGTACACAGCTCCGGGGGCCGGACATATCCAAGTGACTTTGTTTTCTTTATATTTAATACTAAGATGTTAACTTTAGTGAGCCAACTGAGGGGGAGGCACTGGTGGCAGTGCTGCATGGGAGGTAGAAGGCTCCGCGTGGTCGTGACTTTAGAATGTCCCAACCCACTAGGTGATTATATTTCAGACCTGAATACAGTTTCAGTCTGAAATCCACCACTATCAAGTTATATTCTGGTCCCAGGACAACAGGAGCCCCTCACTTATGAGCCCTCATTATGCAAAATATAGTTACAAATTTTTCCCCCAAATCTTTTCCCCAGCCGATTATTTTCAGGAGATATTGTGGGAAATCGCGATGGTGTGACCTGCAGGCACCATGTCAGGAGTGCACGCCAACTACAGCGTAGCGACACCTCTGCAACACAATTCCTGTCCCCCCACTTACCTAAAAAAAAACTGTAAGTTGTTTTTTCTTTCGTTCCATTTTGAGGAAACGACCGGCCAATGAGGCATTAAGTGCACTGGGGGCGGAGTTTGACCTCTATTGCCAAGGTCCGATCGCGCACTATCGTCAATGTTTCCCGCATATTTCGGATTTGCGGAATTTTGCCGCTCAGGATTTTGGCGCCCGATCGGATTGTGGCCACAACTTCGGCGCCGTCTTACACGTGACCGAAATCGGATGGTGCGTTGTCTTTCAAAAAACAAGGATTCTGACAAACCTCGGAATTTAAAAAATGAATTTTCTCCAGATCACGGACTTACAATGCACCGTCGAAGAAGGCCCGTTACCTCGCATTCTTACCGGGGGTGGCGAAGGGTTGAGGTCTGAGGTAGAGGATTGGTCTTCTATAAATCCAAATTCGTTCCCTAAAGGGGGGGGGAGTGGAGCGCCGGGTGCCCTCTTTCGCTGTTTCTTTTTCGTATGCCTGCCGTATCTGTCGGCTGTACCTGGCTGAATGCTTTACTCCCCTTGGGGTCGTAGCACAGAGTGATATAATTGGATTGGTGTGTGGCTGTTTCTGGGCGTTGGACAGGGGCGCCGCGTTCTCTTCGGTCCTCTTCTTCCCCCGGGTGTCTCATGTCATTGGAAATGTATTTTCTCAGAGGAAGGGGACTGCGCATAGCCCAGGAGTGGGGAAACCGGGTCGGCGCGCTGCGGGGATGCGACTGGACCGGTAATTAAATGAGCCCTTATTTGAGATCTCACATATGATATTATGTTCAAAGAGGTGAGTTGGTGCTCCTATAGACAACAGCCGCCCGCTGCCCCCCTGCACACAGAACATCATTTATATTTACCCGTCAGGACGCAACCCCGTTAAGACTTTATGCTCAGCCCCATTTTATTATGTCATCTGACAGACTTCGCTTTAAAGAAGCGTAATATACTCAAGCGAGCCTAATGGGTTCTGATTAATTATTGGTATTTCTAAACTTTTTTAAAGTCTTTTGGAAGTGTGTAATTTTTCACCCCGGCACCGCGTGTTTTTCTTTCTCTTGTCATTGGCTGCATTTAATTGCGCAATGATATAATAATATAGCATAACCGCGGTGACATATCCTAATAGAGCCTTCCCAGCAATGTCCCGCAGATCCTGACGGTAATTGTCTCTGACTTTTCTGTGCCCGTCGTCCTCGGGGGGTGGGCTGTATTCGTCTTGAGTATAGGTGGTCCGCGGCCGCTCAAAACCTGAAAGGGTCCATCCTTCGTGCCATTCCTTGTCTCTCTGTCCTTTTGTTCTAGACGGTTAATTACCTGTGCTCCGTCACTCCTCTCTCGGTGGAAGTCACCATCTCGCAACTTAGCCTTCACCCTACATCGCGTTCGCGTTGCGACTTTCTCTTCCATTTTGCTTTGTCACCGTTTGGGGGCGCGTCGACTCTGAACTCTATCCTAGTGAGCTGCCGAGAATCTGCGCACGGGGGAGGGATGGTGAATCCGGGGGGCGGGCGGGGGGAGGTGGAGGTACGCGTCGATGCGCGCCCAATGTAGGCACTATTGCGCTGTCCTTGGTACCATCGTTCCGTGTGGTGACGCAGGGCTCTTAGGTATTTCCTTCATCTTCTATTCGGTTTTTTCGTTCTAAAATCCTCCCCTTATGGTAGTTTTACGGTTTCATGCTGCCTTATCCCTCACTGCTTTCCAGCCCATCCTCTAAACGCGCCCGGCAAAGATATCATCACGAGCTCGGGGTCCTCGTCAACCGAGTAAACCTAAGTTCCCGTCCTTCTGTCCCCCTCTCGCTAGTAAGCTTCTTCTTACTTCTTTATGCAACTAGAATACGTCTTATTCCGTCACGTGGCGGCCTAGAGGGTCGTTCCAGAACCCGATACCGTTGTTATTGTTGCTGTAGAGGAAGGGTTGCTTTATCCGAGGTCTTATGGGGGGTTTTAGGGATTTCTTGGAGGTATGTTCGTGGACGAATAGTAGTTCCTGGTCTCAAGGTTGGTGCATAGCGCCAGGGCTGAGTGGATCGGACGGGAGGGATGTTACTGCCCAGGAAACCTCCCCTCATTGGAGAAGGGTTTATAATTGTTTACCTCCTCATTCCCGCTTAGGCTTGGGGAACATTCTCAATCACTTAGATACTTCTCGTACCGATCGAACAGAGTATTTTTTAACACTTCAGGGGCCACCGTCCTTATCCACACAGGCCATTCCTAAATCCGCAGTTGCAGGGGAGACGGAGGATCGTGGATGATATGGATACGGAGACATGAAGCATCTTTCTCATAGGTGAGTCAAGATCATGTTTTCTCTCCTCAGCTCATCCATTGAACCGTAAGCGGACGTGCCCTCTATGGCCGTTGTCCCCGCGCCCTGGCTGGACCGCCTCCACACTCGTGACTGTACCCAGAGGGTGCGTGCGCCATTTTCTGTAAATCCCCTGATTGGCTCTGGCTAATCCCGGCCTCACCCCTCATAATCCGGCACCTCCATCACTCCCTGCAGATCTTCCAACATCATTTCCTGCTAATAGAGGCCAGCCTTTCGTTCCTATGCTTCCTATGTGTCTTCAGTGTTCCCAACCCTCTGGTGTTTCCTGACTCCATGTGTCGCCCATACACTCCTGGTGTTTCCTGACTCCATTGTTCCCCTATGGTCCTGGTGTTCCGGCTCCATGCCACATATGCTCCCTGTGTTCCTGTCTCCAGCGTTACCAGTGTTAACCTCCGTGTCTCTTGCTATCGCTTGGTCAAGTCTTCAGTCTTTCTCGTGCTTCCCTGTCCTCCAAGGTTCCCATCCTGGCGGTTCTCCATTCCGGCCGCGTTGTCCAGGGGCCTCTGTGTTCCTGCTGGCACCGGCTTCCAGGTTGTGATTGTTTCCCTCCGCATCACCTTGGCTGCCACCAGTGGGCCTCATCCATCTCCCGCGGTGGTCCAAGGGGCAACAGAGCTCTTCCAAGAACTTTTCCAATACTTTCCCTCCTAAGTTTGGCAGTGCCATCAGCTTCTAGTTACGACGCCCGGACCCTAAGATCGATCAGGTTAGTGAGAAACCTCTTCAAACACGTTCCCTGAGATTGAAAGTTTAAAAACCCATTGATTGGCCTAAAACTTTGTTACATAATTGATTGTTTCGATCAAAGTCCACAACAATTCTTCTTGCCGTGAGGGAGAATGATTTTTTCCATGTTTGGAATTTTGGAACTCTCCATTGTTATACGTGAGAAACATTTTTACCGTCCGCACCACACAGACAATCCTAATTCATGATTCCTTGTCATTACTTATTCATAAAAGGCCCTGTGGATTCGGTGTGGACATCGGAGAAACGATACAATACAAACCCGTTGGACCCAATTATGGCTCATAATCCACCATAGATGCAGTAAACCACTGACACCCATTCCCTATCATAGAATGCTCAATTAAAGTCCAAGGAATTGAGAATTTTAATAAAAAAACTACGACGAGAGTACAGTAACCCTTCTCCAAGGGGGTTTACTGATACAAACCCCTCCGCTACAATTACACAAACAAGGGGCGAAAATCGCGATTACCATCTTCCCAGTCTGCATCACAGAGTATTTGCTTCTATATTGGTTACGATGTTTTTCATATTCTTGAGATATTGAAATACAAACAATAATTTATGTTTTCCTCCGAGAACCAAATCAGAATTGAAATACATCTTAGGCCGGCCATTTCCGTCAGGAGTGACGCGAGTGGAAGGGTATTAGATACTTGATCTTTTCGTGGCTATTTAGTTTGTTTAGTAGTTTGAAATTCTTGTGGACGCCCGAAACGCGTCCTAATTTCACCCGGTTCTCTACTATGTGACTCGTATAAGCACAAGTAGATACCCGCTGTTAGAAACGAAGACGATGCCGTGACCTTTCTTTGATTGAAGTCTATTTGTGGCAATGGCCAAACCCAAGCAAACCTGAGTGCCCGAGCGACGTCTAACTGAACAAATTGAGTAATTGTGTTACAACACCAAACGTCTAAGACCTCTACTGAAAAAAATTTTTACCTTGTTAACCATCATCAATATGTGTATACAGCGCCCATGCAGACTCACGTGTCTCCATAAGAAGCCTCTGGGTCCCAACCCGTTCTTGCCCTGAGTCGAAGACACTTAGAATGTGCCTTAGTGTCATAAAGACTGGTGTAGAATAGAGTGTAGAGCCAGACTACACAGGGCGCTTGTGTTCGGTTCCATGGAGACACATAGGTCTTTCAAAAGATACATTTTAGCATTTTTTTTGCTTCAGATTTGCCACTGACAGAGAAGAAATCCGGACTCCTGTGCCCGACCAACTTCTCCAGTCCTGACCTAGACAACCCTGTGGAATACATCATGGAATGCAAGGAGCACGAAACGCAAGCATCACGTACTACGACATCATCAAAACAATATCAGGAATTATTCTACAAGGGGGACCGGAGAAATGTGTCGTTTTTTAAGTTTCATTGCCTAATCTTAAGATGATCAATTTGAGAAGCTCAATGGGTTTAACAAGTGGTAGCCCCTACGATTCGTCCTTGTGTGGTCAAGGGGCCAGTAGCTTCACCCAATGCTTCCCCCTCTTCTGACAACAGCCAGCCCCCCCCCCCCATATTTTCTCACACATCAATCGTCCCTCCATGTTTGCCCTCTACGCCATCCCTGCATCCTGCTTGTTTCCTCCCGATGCAGCAAAACACAATGACACTATTTCCCAATAGATCCGAAACTCTTATCCATACTGGTCATTTCCCTCAAGGGTACAGGAAAATGAGACTAACGATTGCAAACCAGGGTTGCATGGCGGGGGACCCCTGGAGCGCATAGAGCCAGATGGTCCGCCCCTTTGGCGGTGACAGAGCGATGGTAGATAATGCGCATGCGCCCCCTCTTCGTCGCGCCATGCACGTTAGCGCTCCCTGCGCCATCAGCGTCACAGCCGCCCCACTCGCCAGGACACAGCAGGGAAAGAAGGGAAGCAAGGTTTGTTATTTTAAACTTACAGAGGGGGAAAAATATGGGGATACGAAAGGAGACGTGGTATATCCACCTTAATATTTTGTAAAGAAAAAACTTTTGCTGTTCCCTTGTATCTGTCCTTTCAGTTTGCAGAGAGTAGCGCGGTTACATAAGGGAGCTGCACGTTTCCCCTTTGTCTGCTCTGGACATTCACATTTCATGCCTCCTGTGGCAAGGACGTATAGAAGTCAATGGCCGATGATCATGTGATCTCCGATTGGCTATTCCATGGGATTTACCATTTCACATATTTTCCAGAAACGTTGTTTCGTATCACGATGTGACGGCTGCGCGAGCAAAGACGTCTGCAAGATGGAATCTCTGATTTACGCACTGAAATTCCACCACGTTTGTTTCATGTACAGAAGCTTCCCAAGAATTCACTGACTCCAAGTAGGCGGCCATTTAATTTTATTATCTCTGTGCCTCCTGCTTCATGAGAAGGATCACAGGACCCACAGTGTATCTGACATATGGACAGAGCAGATAAGAAGAGGGGAGGGATGTCTGCTCTATACTGGAGGCTGGGGTGAACACCAACATGAGTGAGTTGAGCCTCTTGCCTCACAGGTAATCCAGATGCAGTCATCTGCTAACAAAGCAGGACCTGGCAATCAAAAATAGTGTCTCTTTACACACCCTGTCACCATGATTTGCATTATAACGCTGAATGGAGAACCTGCTTCCCTAAAAAATAATGGGGGTCATTTACTAAGGGCCGGAATCTCGTTTTTTCCGGCGGTTTACCCAATTTTTTCGTTTTGCGCCGATTTTCCCTGATGCCGGCCCGGTTTCTTGGGGCATGCGATCGGATTGTGGTGCATCCGCTGGCATGCGCACAACGGAAATCGGGGCGTGGCCGTACAAAAACCCACATTCGAAAAAAAACCGCCGCATTTTTTAAAAAAAATGTTGCTGGAGGAACACGCGCTTCCTCACCCGACCTGGCTTGGTGTACTTCTGTGCATTCCAATGAACTTCAGACACCTGGTGGACGTCAAGGAACTACCTTAGTGAATCCTGGCCGACTGATCCTCTGCAGAGAACCGCTGCTGGATCGCGAATGGACCGGGAAGTAAATCTGCCCCATATGGTTATATAGCAACTGGATAGGGTGCCGGTCTATAGCCATCCAGGTAAGAGTTTAGGTTAAACCTGACCGTAGGAAGTAGGGGATACCCCACTGAGTGGTTGGGGGCCAGCCAATGGAACCCCCACACATCATGAAACAGGGGAGAAAGGGAGAAATAAACCCTTTTAGGATCTGTGAGGTCCCCAAATGCAGACCCCACCATCCCCATATATTCCCTCTCCTGGTCATAGGGAGAGCCCCAACTTGCTCCCATGGGTGTGAAGGTCATTTCTCCCCCCACCCTTCACCATAGTGTCAGGTCTGCACTCCCTGCTCAGGCGGTCTGTTCTCTAAGCCCCCCCTGGCATAAGTACCACCCTGCTTTGTAAAGCTATTGAGGAGATCCATCGTAAAAAATGTCGGTGTGGTTTTCAGTTTTCAACGATGCAATTCAACATGGAAAAACAAAAAACCCCTCCAGTGACCTGTGTGCTCGCCGATGAGGTGGCCTGCTTAGCCCGAGCGCACGTGGGCGGCAGAGGCGGTAAGTACGTCCAGATATAAATCCCATTTCACATTTATCAAGGAATAACAGGGACAAAGTGTAAGAATTTTAGGGACAACTAAGACGTTTCTCTCAGGTGATGTTAAAGGGGAGGGCAACAGAAACCGCACACTTATACACCCTAAAAACAGTGATGGGGCCAATAAAGGGGATCTTAGGGTCCAAAACAATGTTCAAATAACATATAATTAGGGATTGTTTCCATAGATCATTAGATTCTTCTGTAGTTACCACCACATACTTGACTTGGTCCACGGCACCGAGAATGGCGCCATCTGCTTTCGTTATTCATCCACCAATGCATTTCAAACCCCCCCCTTCTCGGAGTAATTTTTATGATCTCTTCGCCTGAGTGGCAAAATCACTGAAGAAACAGCCCCTTTCTTAGGGCTCCTTAAAGATGGTGCATAAGGGCAAGGTCATAATCTTTGAGATATAGATCGTATGTTTGCTTCTTCTTTAATGTAAAAGTTTAGGCCTAATGCTTGTTAACTAATGCATGACTTTAAGCTCCGTCCCCTGAGGATCGCCGATAACACATGTCTGATCCAGCCCTTTTTTGGTCTAAACGATGTTGATTTTTGTGAATGACATTTTCGGCTGACCTGCATCTGCTCTTTGGTTTAGGTGGTGTCGTATGATGAAGCATATTCAACAAAGATGTGCCAAGCCTCAGCAATGTGATTTATTCATCGCTGTCGTAACCCACAAAAAACATATATTCATACAACTGCTGCCATACACAACACTGCACCCTCCGACACCTCACGGTAAAGTACATACTTGGTATTATCAATTGTTTTCTATTCTTATTTGTTAATTCAAGTAGATTAATTCAGGTATGACCCCCATAACGAGGGAGCACAAGTCTAGTCTACAGCAGAGAATATCCTTACGTGGTGGCCCTGGCTCTTCTGATCTTCCCTATCCAATGGTTTTGAAATACTCAATCACACGATCATGTGAGACATCACCTCACTTACAACAGACCAAAAGTGACACACCTTCACTTCAAAGATTTTTCAGTATTTTCTGACTATAAAAATTTGTAGATTCGCTCCTCCCGGGGACACACCCCTTTCCTCAGAGCTCTACACTTCAGATGGGCCCCACACCAGCTTTCATGAAGCAGCCGCGAAGTCACGTCCCAAAACTTCAAGGGATCCTTATGAATTCATAAACTCAAACCCACCCCAGACCCGACTTGGAATCCCTGAGGGCCATAGGCTTCTGAAATGATCACACAAACCCTCTTGTTCAAGGACTTCCTCGACAGGTCCTGATCTCCCACATTCCCCAACCCACCGGAATCACCTTAGAACCGGTAGCGTAAGCCGGAAGATGCCCATGCGGTGTACGAATCCTTCATCTTGTCCCCCTGTCTCCCATTCCTGGAAGAAAGCCGAACACCATCCCCTGCAGGAGTAATACCCACGGAGAGCCCCCCCTGCAGGAGTTATACCAGGAGCTTCCCTCAGAGTATACCCACGGAGGATCCCACCCTGCAGAGTATACCCACGGAGGACCCTCTCTTCCAGAGGTTGCAACTGATCTAAGAAGGTTCACTAGATCACCACAGGGTTGACCATACACAACCCCCTTGTCTCCTCGTGCGGTAAGTAACCCCCCTTATAGGGTTCAGCCTATTCCCCCCAACAGCTGGAAAACAGACTGTAGACCCGAGTCCAGAGGTTTTCTGGCAACATGCACCACTGCCCAGTATATATCAGCAACGGAGCAGGTAGGTTTTGAGTTTCACCCTTTCTCAGAGGGTTCAAAGACCAACCCTTCCACTGTCCACCCTCGAGCGGCGATCTTAAGCCTGCCGTTCCCAGTTTTGCATGGGGTAAATGGCTATATTTGATGCTGAGAACTTTGGGCAGAGTCCCTGGGGCCCTGGAAGAGTGTCTGGGAGATCAAGCCTGGACCTCCCTCTCCAGCCAAGACTCTCACACTTATCCCGTTTTTTTTGGACCAAAGCCTGAGTAGCTGGTCAACCTCTGACTAACCCACTGAGCGCTCCCCTCGAGGACACAGAAACGGTGACATCATCGCGTACGCTACCACCTAAGAGTGGCTTCAGCCAGACAGAGGTACTCATGGTCAACCCGATCAAACGCTTTTGCCTGATCCAAGGACAGCAAGTACCCCTTCCAGTTACCAGCCCTGCCCTGCTCCACTGCCTCCCGGACACAAAGCACAGCACTAAATGTACGTGCGCTGGAACAGAGCAGTGCTTGGGTCCCCGAAAGGAGCCGGGGGCAAACTGCACCAGCCGATTAAACAGCACCTTTCCAAAACCTTTCTGTCCGTATTGAGAAGCGCTATGGGACGCCAGTTCTCAACACGAGATCGGTCCTTACCTTTGACAGGAGATCAGGGCAGACTCCTCATTGATTCGGCAGAGCGCCCGAGGAAAGACACTCATTGATACCTCAGTCAAGAGGGGAACCAAGGTGTCCTTAAAGGATTATAAACTCGGATGTTAAGCATCCGGACCGGCGATTTCTGAGGGCGAGCCCTTCAATCGCCAGGCTGACTTCCTCTTCCCTGATATCTCGGTCAAAACATCAGAGAGGGGTTCTACTCCTGGCTCAGGACAGTTTCAGCCAGGAAAGCCGACACATCACATCCCGATCTAGATCCTTCCTGCCCAAGAGGTGCGAGTAGAAGGATCTGACGACCTCCAAATCCCTGATCTGGACCTTTTCGGGATCCCGTACTGTCAACCAGTCCTGTGACAACTTTACCATTCACTGACATCTTGCAGCTTCCTGTAAGGGTCGGCGAGCGGTATTCCCGTAATCCCTCTCAAAAAACCAAAGATGCGTGTCTATCACTGACACCTCTTCAGCAAGGATTCACTCTGGAGATGTCCTCACGACTACCTCCAGTCGAGACGAGATGCTCGAGTTCCCCTCAGGCCCTGATTACAGGGCGGTACCTGTCCAGGCTCCTGAGGCTCGAGAGCTGGCGGAAGAATCGCTCCACCCTTTTCTTGAGCATCTCCCCACCACTCTGACTTACTGCTACAAAGGCCCAGCAAAGGTACCTCTCTTAAGAAGTCCTCAAAGATTGTCTATCCGCTTCTTCCAGGAAGACGAATTGAGCTTCGTAGCCTCTCCCATCCGGGGGGTCTCTGTAACATTCAGAAAAACAAATTAGACAGTGGTCGGAGAACTCCACCTCAACAACGGACACGGCTGAAGAAATGGCTTCCTCCTTTAAATAAAACCATACAGGGACCTCACAGGCTTTCTCTATGAGTGGGAGGGGATGGAACAGGAATCACAGGCTTTCTCTATGAGTGGAGGAGGAGCAGGACTCCACAGGATTTCCTGTGTTGTGGGAGGGCAAAGCAGGACTCAGGCTTATCTATATGAGTGGGATGGGGGAGCATGACTCACAGGCTTCTCTCTTGTGGAGAGGCAAGACCTCAACAGGCTTTTCTCTATGTTGTGGGGGAAGAGGACTCACAGGGCTTTCTCTAATTGAGTGGAGGGGAGCATGGACTACAAGGCCTCTTTTCTCTATTAGTGGAGGAGAGAGGACTCACGAGGCTTTCTCTATGATGTGGAGGGAGCAGGACTCAGGCTTTCTCTAGAATGTGGAGGGGAGAAGATGAACTCACAGGCTTCCTTTCTCTATGTGCAGAGGAGGGGATTACAGGACTAAGGCTTTTCTATGAGTGAGGGGGTGATGGCAGGACCACAGGGCTTTCTCAGAGTGGGGGAAGAGCAGGACTAACAGGGCTTTCTACTATGAGTGGAGGGGAACAGGACTCACAGGCCTTCTCTATGAGTGGCAAGGGGAACAGGATTCACAGGATTTCTTATATGGAGGGGAAGAGGATAACAGGCGTTTCGATATGAGTAGGGAGGAGGAGCAGGACTCACAGGCTTTCTCTATTAGTGGGGGGGAAGAAGGACTCACAGGCTTTCTCTATTAGTGGAGGGGAAGAAGGACTAACAGGCTTTTCTCTATTAGTGGAGGGGAAGAAGGACTCACAGGCTTTCTCTATGAGTGGAGGGGGAGCAGCAGGGCGCTCACAGTTTTCTTCGATGGAGGGGGATGGATACGGACTCACAGGCTTTCTCTATGGGATGGAGGGGGGAGCAGGACTCACAGGCTTTCTCTATGAGTGGAGGGGGATACAGGACTGCAGATTTTAGTTCTCCCATGTTTTTAGTTCTCTTCTTATACCTCACCGTTATTTATCACTTTGTTTTTGCTTACTCTCCTCGAACATGATTAGTGAACATGCCGGACGTGGACTCCTCCCCTTTCCTCAGCAGTAAACTTGCATTATTTTTCAGCAGCTCCTCAAGCAGCAGAGCATATTATGCACCGCGCACCCTCTACCCTAAGTACGTTAACTGTTCGATACTTCTTCCAACACCTCTATTAATAAGTGCCTGGACTTAGACTCTCTACTGTCAAATGGGTGGGGCAAACCCGTCTACTAAAGCCAAGAGCTGCACACTGACAGTAGATAACCTAATTTGCATATTCAGTCAATAATTGACTTCTCAGGAACATTAGGCTGGAGGGGAAACCCATAAAATCAGAGAATAAACACTAATTGATGCAAAGAGTAGGATTTGGTGGAGTATTGCCGATTTAACTGGAGATCCAGTTATCCTTATCTGCTCCAGTTATCTGCTCATAGACTTATCTCCTCGTCACAGCGCTCCAGGTGGTCAGGGGTGGTACTGCACTTAAAAAGAATAAGACAATTTTTAAGAAACTCTATTGCTGATTTTTTAACTTTTGTTTCTCATCTAACTAGAATTTCTTTCTCGGCAGGTAACATCCTGTATTGTCATATAAACTTTACTGCAATGAGGACAAAACAATCCTACAATCCCATCTGTGTCTACCGACAGCAGATTTGATAATCCAGGACCACGCAGATCACTAATGGTAGCTCCTATCATCAATGACATGAATCCAGGCTCTGTGGGAAATAACATGATATAGAATGTTTTTTTCTCACTTACTAGATTTTAGAAAAAATCCCTGTTTAGGGGGGGTCCAACTACTTGGTCGGTAGAATAGGGGCTATAAGTCCTTCTAGTCCTTCTAAGTTGTCCCGTAATTGGTTTCAATGTACAGTTTTGGGTTTCAATTGTGCCCTCTACTGAACCAAAATTACCATTAGATACAACATCATGGGTGGTGGGTCCATTAGATACAACATCATGGGTGGTGGGTCATTAATATACATCCAGTGGTGGGTGGGTCCATTTTACACATCAGTGGTGGTGGGTCCATTATATACAACATCAGTGGTGGTGAGTCCATTAGATACAACATCAGTGGGTGGGGGTACCACTTAGATTACAACGTCAGGGTGTTGTGGGTCCATTAGATACAACCGTCAGGTCCTGGGGGGTCCTTAGGATAAAACATCAGTGGTGGTGTTCCATTAGATACAAACATCAGTGATGGTGCAGGTCCATTAGATACAACATCAGTGGTGGTGGCAGTCACATAGGATCAACATCATGAGTGGTGTTGGGTCCCCATAGATACAACATCATGGTGGTGGGTCATTAGATACAACATGCAGGGTGGTGGGTCCATTAGTGCACAGTCAGGCACTGGTGGGCCCCATTGATACAACAACAGTCGTGGTGGGTCCATTAGATACAACATCAGTGGTGGTGGGTCCATTAGATACAACATCAGTGGTGGTGGGTCCATTAGATACAACATCAGTGGTGGTGGATCCATTAGATACAACATCAGTGGTGGTGGATCCATTAGATACAACATCAGTGGGTGGTGGGTCCATTAGATACAACATCAGTGGTTGTGGGTCATTAGATACAAACATCAGTTGTTGTGGGTCATTAGAATCAACACAGTGGTGTGGGTCCATTAGATACAACATCAGTGGTGGTGGGTCCATTAGATACAACATGCAGTGGTGGTGGGTCCATTAGATACAACGTCAGTGGTGGTGGAGTCCATTAGATTAAACATCAGTGGTGGTGGGTCCATTAGATACAACATCAGTAGTGGTGGATCCATTAGATACAACATCAGTGGTGGTGGGTCCATTATATACAACATCAGTGGTTGTGGGTCCATTAGATACAACATCAGTGGTTGTGGGTCCATTAGATACAACATCAGTGGTTGGTGGGTCCATTAGATACAACATCAGTGGTGGTGGGTCCATTAGATACAACATCAGTGGTGGTGGGTCCATTAGATACAACATCAGTCGTGGTGGGTCCATTAGATACAACATCATGGGTGGTGGGTCCATTAGATACAACATCATGGGTGTGGGGGGGTCACATTAGATAACAACATCAGTCTGTGTGGGTCATAGAACAAGATCTGGGTGGCGGGTCCATTAGATACACATCAGTTGGTGGGTGGGTCATTAGATCAAACATCAGTGCGTGGAGGGTCATTAGATACAACATCAGTCGTGGTGGGTCCATTATTAATACAACATCGATGGGTGGTGGGTCCATTATGATACAAACATCAGTAGTGGGGGATCCAGTAGATACAAATCAGTGGTGGTGGGTCATATATATACACATCAGTGGTTGTGGGTCCGATTAGGATACAACCATCAGTGGTTTGTGGGTCCAAGAGATACAAAATCCAGCGGTGGGGGTCCATTAGATACAACATCAGTCCTGGTGGGTCCATTAGATACAATCAGTCGTGTGGGCATAGAACAACATCAGTGGTGGGGGTCCATTAGATTAAAACATCAGTTGCTGGTTGGGTCATAGATACAACATCAGTCCTGGTGGGTCCATTAGATACAACAGTTGGCTC
Source organism: Engystomops pustulosus (assembly GCA_019512145.1). Lineage (NCBI taxonomy): Eukaryota > Metazoa > Chordata > Amphibia > Anura > Leptodactylidae > Engystomops > Engystomops pustulosus. The sequence goes on along the minus strand of WNYA01000791.1, from coordinate 19,038 downwards.
TTCCTCATTATCATGTATTTTGTAGTCTGATTGTGTCTTTTGTAGTTTCAGGCGCTGTGATATCCACAGAGAAGATAAGAAGATGTGGGTCGTCAAGCGAATGTGGTCGAGTCATTGTGATGAGTGAACTCACAAGAAACATTGTCATCAACTCAACATGTTGTCACACAAATGGATGCAGCCCTCCACCCACCATTGGTGGAATTGATATGTCTAGTACCATGTGCATGTGGAGTAATGACCATAGATCTTCATGATGACCTCATGTTTTATTGTGTCACCTTGAAGTTCCTTCAGTGAGCAAAGTCAATGGGAACCTGACCTGCAGATCTTGCTACGCAAAAAATGGAGGAGCTTGTAATGCGGTGGAAACCATGCGGTGCTTGGAAAACCAGAACAAGTGAATAAAGTACTCAGTGGTGAAGCATGGTAAGAGCCTTCATTACTCAAACCATGGATGATTCTTTTATCTTACAATGGGCCAAAACCAACTATAGAAGAGCTTACTAGAGGGTCTCCGTAGACAATGAAGAAGCCCTAAGCACCCACCAATCTCCCACTCATGAGCTGTCCATACGATATGTAAGGAAGGAAATACATGAGAGGATTTTGTCATCTTGTTGTCTGGGCAGAAGACTTGTAGGAACCTAGAGTAGATCCTCCAGCCTGATTTTTTTTCATCGTCCAATAAAATGTTTCTTCATCTGTTAATTTCCAGGAGCTACAAACTTGACAGAAGTGCAGGAAGGCTGTGGATCTGAGGGATCTTGTTCGTACATCAGTTCTACCGTGAGCCATCTTACTGAAGGTGTTCACGTCAACATAAGTTGTGTCACTACCGTCGGTAGCAGTTTTCAGGCTACAACCACAACTATGAAAAACCTTGCAGTTACTTCTGGGACAACCATCATGCCTATAAAGAGTAACCTAAACAGTACCCCAACCTCCACCTTCAGCAGCACTGGGACCAACGTCTCCACCACCATTATGAAGATGGTCCAAGTTAATTTATATGAAACCACTGCAAAAAGCTTACTAGTCCAGGGAACTACTATGAGTAAGGCTCCTGAATCCACCACAAACACAACGAGTAGCATCAATGTATTTACTACAAGCAGAACCCTCCTAAACACAACCAGTACTCCCAGGTCTGCTGAATCTGCTGGCAGTAGTGTTTCTCATGATGCAGTACTAAGCACCCACCATCCCACCACACACGTAGCTACAGCACTCACAACCAAAGACAAGCTGACATCAACTACAAGTAGTGTGTCCAATACATCTACATACATTGCTCCAGTATCTAATACAAGCGGCACTGATGATACTACACCCGACTGGCATGATCCAACCATGAGCAGAACATTCAAGAAGACTGCAACGAATATTCTTGAGTCTACAGAAAGCAAACTTGGTCTCAGCACTACTATGGGGTCACCTGTTGGAATTTCCTCCATCAACATTCTAGAATCTACAAAAAAACTAAGTTCAGAAACGTCACCAGGAACCAGTTATCATTTGGTGAGCAAACAAGATGCTGGAAGCATCACAGGGAACCTTGAGGTGACCACACGCAGTGATCATAAAGCTCCTACAGGTAGTAATCTGGACTTCACTACAACAAGGTTTCCCACAACTGCAGCAAACCCTATTGACCAAAGTACATCAGATTACCACATGGCTACTAACGGTACAGTAATTACAACCTCTACAACCACTAGTAGTGCACGTATGCGAAGAATTCCCGGCCCGGACATAAAATCAATGTCCCCACTCTTTCCAAACCCAATGATCAAAGTCTGATCCCACAGGCCTTCTCACAACTACTACAATGGCTACTAACGGTACAGTAATTACAACCTCTACAACCACTAGTAGTGCCGATACAACAAGTCATGGCCTGGACAGTACATCAATGTTCCCAACCACTATCCAAACCCCAAGTGATCAAAGTATGTCTGATCCCACCAGCGCTTCTCAAACTACTTACCACATGGCTACTAATGGTACAGTAATTACAACCCCTGCCACCAGTGATAGTGCCGATAGGACAAGTCATGGTCTGGACACAACATCAATCTTCCCAACCTCTATTCCAACCCCAAGTGACCAAAGTATGTCTGATCCCACCAGCGCTTCTCAAACAACTTACCATATGGCTACTAACGGTACAGTAATTACGTCACCTACAACCACTGATAGTGCCGATAGGACAAGCCATAGTCTGGACACAACATCAATTTTCCCAACCACTAATCCAAACCCAAGTGATCAAAGTATGTCTGATCCCACTGCAGATACAACTCCACAAGTGACTACTATGACCAAGGTTGTTACAGGTAGAACGAGTAACATTCTCCACTCCACTACTGAAAGTTTCACTGATTCTGGTGCTCCCCAAACTACTGGTTTGATGATTTCTGATATTACACTAATTACTACATCTTCAACCACTAAAAGTTGCAATACTTCAAGTCCTGATCTAAACATCACATCTAGGTTCCCCACTACTTCTCGAAACCCTAGTGATGTAAGGTGAATGAAATTACTCCAGGCACCAATACGAAGATGCCCGCAAGCATAGTACCCACCTGGTGTGTCCAGTACACTACTCCCAAACCTCACTACTACATCCAAGGTTATCCCACCTAGTACGATAAATCTCACCATATTCTCCTATACACACGATCCACACCGCACCCTACAGCCAAGGTTATCCCACCTGCTACAATTAACATCTCCCAATTCTTCCAGTACCGACTCTACTCCAACCACCTCCATCCGTACGTACAAGGTGATCCCACCTAGTACAAGTCAAGCATCTCTCCAATGCTCCAGTACACACTTCTCCACCCTCACTCCTACAGCCAAGGTTATCCCACCTAGTACAAGTAACATCTCCCAATTCTCCAGTACCACTACTCCACACCTCACTCCTACAGCCAAGGTTATCCCACCTAGTACAAGTAACATCTCCCAATTCTCCAGTACCACTACTCCACACCTCACCCCTACAGCCAAGGTTATCCAACCTAGTACAAGTAACATCTCCCAATTCTCCAGTACCACTACTCCACACCTCACTCCTACAGCCAAGGTTATCCCACTGAGTACAAGTAACATCTCCCAATTCTCCAGTACCAGTTATACCAGCACCATGAGAAGTAGCACCACCAACAGAACAGGTGCTACTTCTCAGGCTACTCAACCTAGAGTCCCTAGTAGTACAACAATGACTATACCTAAAACCTCTAAAACTAATATTTCCACACCGACTACAAGGAAAACCTCAAGTGCTGATGGAAGTCTCCAGAGAACATCCACAGGTACCCAAGGTTCCATCAGAAGCAAAGCGGATCATGAGAACATTGGCGCTGGTCTTATCTTACTTTGTCTGCTTATAACATACCTCACACAATCAGAGGGGCCCATTCATAATCAAAACCAGGGACCCCTTAACATCATGGTTCATTTGTAGTATTGGGGTCCTTGGGGTGGAGGGGCCGGTGGATCCTACCAGGAACCAAACACTTACAACCTCTACACCCCATATGTGTTGTCTCCATGTCAACAAGTAAATCCACCCTGTTCAAGCCATGAGTGACTCTCATTGTTGTAGGATCATGGCCGATTCTTTGAAATGTTATTTTCTTTTGTTGATTGTCCATGCTGGTGAATAAAAAAATGGTCAATTTGTAGAAGGTCTGTTTTGGTAGCGACGCCAAGTGAGACCAGATTACAGAGGGTGATTCTATATCGACCAAAGTTTAGGAACCCATACCAGGTCCATACATTGGGTGAGTACAGTAGATCTAAAATACAGGGACTACATCCTTACATGTCTAAGATTCTACCACTGAAGGTGCCAAAAACAGAACTAGACCATGGATCAGTGGAAGAACTGATCAGTCTAATGAGTGATAAAAGGAGTCAGGTTTAGGTAATATTCTCCTGGAAACCTTGAGGTATTTTGGAGTTTGTTGGTCCAAATTTTGACCATTAGTATTATGTCCTAGCTACAACATTATGTCCAGGAATGGCCTGAGGAACATGACATAGAAATCGAGTAAATGACTTGACCTCCAAATTACCAGATCTTTATCCAATCGATCATCTGTGGAGAATAAGTCAGATCCATAGAGACGCTCAAGGGGAAATAGTAAGTGCAGCTACATCTCCACAGCAGGACAATATAGAGTTGGACCGTCCATGCAGTAGAAGATTTACCCATAATACAACAGATGGAATTGCTTGAGAAGGAGCAAGGAATTCTGGGACCACACATTTTGGACCTCATGTTTCATGGTGTGTCCAGTCTTCTGCACATAAGCATAAGGAGCTGATAAGCATAAAGAAGGGGAGCTAGGAACATCCTTATGTAGAATAGAGCATTAAAGGGACACAACCTACCTACCTACCTCCCTCCTATATGAAGTTATATAATTACAGGTCCAGATGAGGAATTAAATCCGCCCTATCCTCATAGCACCTTAGAGGAAGCCACCGGACAGGACCAAGGTGTGTGACCCCTGAGTATAACTCCAGAGACCCTTATTGGACCCATAGGAACCACCCAGGGTGTGACCAGAGAAGGATATGGACTAGGATCCCCATTGCTCCCGATGTTTCTTGGCATGAGACCAGACCTGTGTGAAGTAGCATTAGGATCGGTCATATATAAAGCCAAATCACCCAGACAAAGTCGAAGCCGATTTTCCGAGGGCACAACCCTGGTTTCCAATCTCTACAAATCTGTGTAGTTAATGGCTCAATAACAATTGGGAAACGGAGTGGTGAAACGGGGTATCGTGGCCTCGAGCCTCATGAAGACAAAGCAGCAGCCCAATTATCAGCACCCGAGCACCGGAGACTAATACAAAAGAGATTCCCAAGACATAAAACAAGGGCCAAACCCAAACCCAACACAGCAAACAAATATGGCCGTTCTATACATCAAAGGTCCGGTGACGCCAAGGCCCAATCTTGTGTCTCCCATCAACCTGCCTGGGAAATAAGCTGAGCCATATGGATACTGACCAAGGTAGACCTTCTCAGGGCCAATCCCGGCCAATCAGGGTGAATGGTGTCATGTATAGCACCACGTTAGTAAGTTATAACACTTCATGAGTAAGCAACTTATAATCCTAAAGAATTAGAATTCACTTTCGTCTGGGTCCTTTCCCAGGTTTAACAACCCGAGCTGGAAGGGTATGGAGCCCCCTTTACACTTTGGCTCAGCTCAGCAATGCTCCACCATCCGCAGAATCACATCCCAGGTTATTTTTAGATACAAACTCATAGAAAACAACTTTTTTGCCGTTGCATCAGTAACCACGTGACCCAATGGCACATTACGTGTTCCTTGTCATCACCAACCTACAATTACCAGTCCCGGCAAGACGGACTGACACATGACTGGCACCGGGTGGAAGGTTGTTTGCTTCACGCCAGACGCCATCTCAGCACCTGAGACTCCCTGGGCCTCGAGGCAAACATCTCATCATCGTCTGAGGAACAAATAGTCCTGATTATTGATAATAAACCTTCTGTCTCTGGGCTGTAAAGGATCCAGAAGATAAAGCCGCAGCTTGTGCCGCACATGGGAAGGTATCAGTGGTCAGATACTAAACCTTCTAGGTGGATCCTCCAGGTCCTTAGCATTAGCTTAGCCTTCAGATCTGCTCTTCCTACTATCCATGGAAATAATAACCCTCCTGAATCCTTCTGCTGTTGTAGCCTGTACAGTATTTGACTTGATGATGCAGAAGTCTGTTCTTCAGAGCTGAAATCTCTACATCTTATGGCATCAGATATTAACCTTGGGGTCATATCCAAGGCTCAACTGAAGCGGAGACTTGGGGGAGATCCATGTTCTGATACATGGAAGATGATAATTGGGGGAAACATCAACTGTAACAATGTAGCATTGATAAAGATGATTTATAGAACTTAGTGATTTATTATCCCCTAGCAAAGAGAAACGGTAACTTTGAAAAGTCACAGCTTGTTGTTAGTTTGTTGTAGAACAGGTGACAATTTTGTCCATCGAACCCGTAGGAAGCATCATGTAACCGATGTATAGAGCGGCTCCCAGGAGACCTGACATCAGTGACTGTCACCCGTCTGATACGTGACATCTGCTCCATCTGAATGGGAGTCACTGCCTCCTGCAGCATCACCTCAGGTAGATCAGTCACTATCCACCAGACAGGATGAGGACACTTACCTGCCTCCTGCTCCTCATCTGTTACCTCTACCAGGATACAGGTGAGTGACAGATATGATATAGATGATGGATACTGATGAGTGATATTAAATAAATAGATGATAGATAGATAGATAAATAGATAGATAGATAGATAGATAGATAGATAGATAGATAAGAGATAGATAGGAGATAGGAAAATAGATAGGAGATAGATATGAGATAGATATATAGATAGATAGATAGATAGATAGATAGATAGATAGATAGATAGATAGTATTTCCTTCATTCTGATTTCGTTTTTAGGAGAAAAGCCTAAAATGATTATTTTATTTCATATATCTCAAGAATATGGACAACATCATAACAACATCCGAGCAATCCGAGCAATCCGAGCAAAATACTCTGTGATGAGCTGGGAAGATCGTAGTCGCGATTCAGCCCCCTGGGTTCTAATGTAGCGAGGGGTTAGTATCCAGTACACCCCCCGCATTGGAGAAGGGTTATAATGTTACCTCCTCTTTAGGGCTTTGAACATTCTCAATCACTTAGAACTTCTCGGTACCGATAGAAACAGTATTTTACACTTCAGGGGCCACCGTCCTTATCCAACAAAAGTCCATTCCTAAATCGCAGTTTCAGGGGATACGTAGGATCGTGATGGATATGGATACGAGAGACATGAGATCTTTCTCCTATAGGTAGATCAAGATCAATTGTTTTCTCTCCTCAGCTCCATCCATTTAACCGTAAGCAGGGACGTGCCCCTCTATGTGCCGTGGTCCCCGCTCCCTGGCCTGGACTCGCCTCTCCACACTCGTGACTGTACTCCAGCTAGGGTGCGTGCGCCGGTTCTTTAAATCCTCCTGATTGGCTCTGGCTAATCCGGCTCACCCTCATAATCCGGCACCTCCCTTCACTCCCTGCCAGATCTTCCACATCATTTCCTGCTAAGAGAAAGCCATCCTTCGTTCCTATGCTTCCTATGTGTCTTCAGTGTTCCCATACACTCCTGGTGTTCCTGACTCCAGTGTTCCCATACACTCCTGGTGTTCCTGACTCCAGTGTTCCCATATGGTCCTGGTGTTCCTGTCTCCAGTGCTCCCATATGCTCCTGGTGTTCCTGTCTCCAGCGTTACCAGTGTACCTCCGTGTGCTCTTGCTATCCTGTGTCAAGTCTTCAGTCTGTCTCCGTGCTTCCTCCTGTGCCTCCCAAGGTTCCAGTCCTGCGGTGTCTCCAGTCCGTGCCAGCGTTCCCAGTGTTCCTCTGTGTTCCTGCTGTCATCCTGCTGCCAGGTTGTGATTGTTTCCTGCCGCATCACCTTGGCTGCCACCGTGGGCCTCATACCATCTCCCGCGGTGGTCCAGAGGGTCCACAGACTCTTCCAAGAGACTTTTCCACATACTTTCCCTCCTCAAGTGTGGCAGGCCCATCAGCTTCTAGTTACGCCACTGACCATAAGATCGATCAGTTAGTGAGAAAACTCTTCAAACATCGTTCCCTGAGATTGAAGAGTTTAAAAACCCATTGATTGGCAATAAAACTTTGTGAAATAAATTGATTGTTCGATCAAAGTCCTACAACAATTCTTCTTGGCCGTGAGGGAGAATGGATTTTTTCCATGTTGGAATTGTTGGGAACGCTCCATTGTTATACGTGGAGACACATTTTACCGTCCGCACACAGGACAATCCTAATTCATGGAATTCTTGTCATGTAACTTATTTCATAAAAGGGCCCTGTGGATTCATGGACATCGGAGAAACGATACAACCCGTTAGGACACAAATTAATAGGCTCAAATCCACCATTAGATGCAGTAACCGACTTACCCATTCCCTATCATAGAATTGCTCAATTAAAGTTCCAAGTAATTGAGAATTTTAAAAAAACTAAGAAGAGGAGGTAACATTAAACCCTTCTCCAATGGGGTGTACTGGATACAAACCCCTCGCTACATTACAACCAAGGGGGCTGAATCGCGATTACCATCTTCCCAGCTCATCACAGAGTATTTTGCTTCGATATTGTTATGATGTTGTCCATATTCTTGAGATATATGAAATAAAAAAATAATTTTATGTTTTTCTCCTAGAAACAAAATCAGAATGAATAACATACTTAGGACGAGCCATTCCGTCAGGATGTGACGCTAGTGGGAAGGGTCTATTAGGATACTTGATATTTAGTGCTATTTAGTTTGTTTAGTAGTTGAAAAAGTCTTGTGGACGGCCCGAAACGCGTCCTAATGTCACCCGGTTATGCTAATGTGACTCGGTATAGCACAAGTAAATCCCGCTGTTGAAGAAGACGAGTGCCGGGACCTTTCTTTGATTGAAGTCTATTTGGCAATGGCCAAACCCAGAGCACCGTGAGTGACCGAGCGACGTCTACCTGAACAAATTGACTGTAATTGTGTTACAACACCAAATTCTAAGCTCTACTGAAAAAAAAATGTTTTTACTTGTTAAACCATCCATCAATATGTGTATACAGCTCCCATGCAGACTCACGTGTCTCCATAAGAAGCTCTTCCTGCGGTCCCACCCTGTTCTGTGCCCTTGAGTCAGAAGACACTTAGAATGTGCCTTAGTGTCATAAAGACTGGTGTAGAATAGGAGTGTAGAGCCAGACTACACAGGGCTGCTTGTAGTCTGTTACCATGGAGACACATAGGTCTTTCAAAATGATACATTTTAGCATTTTTTTTTGCTTCAGATTTGCCACTGACAGAGAAGAAATCCGGACTCCTGTGCCCGACCAACTTCTCCAGTCCTGACCTAGACAACCCTGTGGAATACATCATGGAATGCAAGGAGCACGAAACGCAATGCATCACGTACTACGACATCATCAAAACAAGTAATCAGGAATTATTCTACAAGGGGGACTCGGAGAAATGGTTGTCCGGTTATTTAAGTTTCATTGCCTAATCTTAAGATGATCAATTTGAGAATCTCAATGGTTTAACAAGTGGTAGCCCCTACGATTCGTCCTTGTGTGGTCAAGGGGCCCAGTAGCTTTACCCCATGCTTCCCCCTCTTCTGACACAGCCAGCCCCCCCCCCCCCCATATTTCTCACCACATACAATCAGGTCCCTCCAGGTTTGCCCTCTCACAGAGCCAATTTCCACCTGTACACTGCATTTTTTCCTCGATAAGCAGCAAAACACAATGAAACTATTTCCCAATAGATCCTGAAACTCTTATCACTACTGGTCATTTCCCTCAAGGGTACAGGAAAATGAGACCTAACGATTGCAACCAGGGGTTGCATGGCGGGGACCCCTGGAGCAGCATAGAGCCAGATGGTCCGGCCCCTTTGGCGGTGACAGAGCGATGGTAGAGTAATGCGCTCCCTCTTCTGCCGCCATGCACGTGAGCGCTCCCTGCGCAATCAGCGTCACAGCCGCCACTCGCCAGGACACAGCAGGGGAAAGAAGGGGAGCATAGGTTTTTTTATTTTTAAACTTACAGAGGGGGGAAAAATATGGGGGAGATACCGAAAGGAGGACGCTGGTTACTCCACCCAATTATATTTTTGTAAAGAAAAACTTTTGCTGTTCCCTTGTATCTGTCATTTCAGGTTCTGCAGGAGATGTAGCGCGGTTACAATAAGGGGCTGCACGTTCCCCTTGTCTGCTCTGGACATCACATTTCATGCCTCCTGTGGGCAACCGGACGTATAGAAGTCAATGGGCCGATGATCATGTGATCTCCGGATTGGCGTATTCCATGGGATTTACCATTTCACTTATTTTTCCAGAAACGTTTGTTTCGTATCACGATGTGACCGGCTGCGCGAGCAAAGACGTCTGCAAGATGGAATCTCTGATTTATCGCACTAGAAATTCCACCACGTTTGTTTCATGTACAGAAGCTCTTCCCAAGAATTCACTGACTCCAAGTAAGCGGCCATTTAATTATTATTCATCCTGTGCCTCCTGCTTCATGAGAAGGATCACATGACCACAGTGTATACTGACATATGGACAGAGCAGATATAGAAGAGGGGAGGGAGTGTCATGCTATATACTGGAGGCTGGGGTGAACCAACCATGAGGTGAGTTGAGCCTCTTGCCTCAGGTAGCATCAGGAATGCAGTCATCTGCTACAAAGCAGGACCTGGCACTCAAAAATAGTGTCTCTTTACACCCAGTGTCACCATGAATGTGCATTATACGCTGAATGGAGAACCTGCTTCCTAAAAAATAATGGGGGTCATTTACTAAGGGCCGGAATCTCGTTTTTCCGGCGGTTTACCCAAATTTTTCCGTTTTGCGCCGATTTTCCCTGAATTGCCCCGGGTTTCTTGGGGCATGCGATCGGATTGTGGTGCATCGGCGCTGGCATGCGCACAACGGAAATCGGGGCGTGGCCGTACAAAAACCCGACGGATTCGGAAAAACCGCCGCATTTTTTAAAAAAAATGTTGCTGGACACGCGCTTACCTGCACCCGACCTGGCTTGGTGTACTTCTGTGCATTCCAATGAACTTCAGACACCTGGTGGACGTCAGAGGAACTACCTTAGTGAATCCTGGCCGGACCTGAATCCTCTGCAGAGAACGCGCTGCTGGATCGCGAATGGACCGGGTAAGTAAATCTGCCCCATAGTGTTATATAGCTACTGGATAGGGGTGCAGGTCTATAGCTCACTCCAGGTAGTAGAGAGTTTAGGTTAAACCCTGACCGTAGGAATTAGGGGATACCCCACTGAGTGGTGGGGGTCCAGCCAATGGAACCCCCACACATCATGAAAACAGGGGAGAAGGGAGAAATAAACCCCTGTTCTTATGATCTGTGGAGGTCCCAAATGCAGACCCCACCAATCACCATATTATTCCCTCTCCTGGTCATATGGAGAGCATCCAACCTTGCTCCCATGGGTGTGAAGGTCATTTCTCCCCACCCCTATTCACCATAGTGAGTCAGGTCTGCACTCCCTGCTCAGGGGCGGTCTGTTCTCTAAGCCCGCCCCTGCATAAGTACCACCCCTGCTTGATGAAAGGCTATTGAGGAGATCCAATCGTAAAAAAATGTCATGTGTGTTTCAGGTTTTTTTCAACGATGCAAGTTTCAACATGGAAAAATCAAAAAACCCCTCAGTGACCTGTGTCTGCCGGATGAGGTGGCCTGCTTAGCCGAGCGCACGTGGGCGGCAGAGGCCGGTAAGTACGTCCAGATAAATACACATTTCACCATTTATCAAGGAATAACAGGGACAAAGTGTAAGAATTTTAGGGACAAACTAAGACGTTATATCTCAGGTGATGTTAAAGGGGAGGGCAACAGAAACCGCACACTGTATACACCCTAAAAACAGTGATGGGGCCAATAAAAGGGGATCTTAGGGTCCAAAACAATGTATCAAATAACATATATTAGGGATTGTTTCCATAGATCATTAGAGATTCTGTAGTTACCCTACAATTACCTGGACTGGTCACTGCACCGAGAATGGCGCCATCTGCTTTCGTTGTTCATCCACCAATGCATTTCAAACCCGGCCCCCGCTCAGGAGTAATTTTATGATCTCTTCTCTCTGAGTGGCAAAAATCACTTAGAGAAACAGCCCCTTACTTTAGGGCTCCTTAAAGATGGTGTCATAAGGGCAAAGGTCATAATCTATGAAATATGAGATCATATGTTTGCTTTCTTCTTTAATGTAAAAGTTAGGCCTAATGCTTGTAACTAATGCATGACTTAAGCTCCGCCCCTGAGGATCTTCCGATAACACTAATGTCTGATCCAGCCCTTTTGTTCTAAACGATGTGATTTTTGTGAATGACATTTTCGGCTGACCTGCATCTGCTCTTTGGTTTAGGTGGTGTCGTATATGAAGCATATTCACAAAGATGTGCAAAGCCTCAGCAATGTGATTTATTCATCGCTGTCAGTAACCCACAAAAAACAATAATAATTCATACAACTTGCTGCCATACACAACACTGCAGCCCTCCGACACCTCACGGTAAAGTACATTACTTTGTATTATCAATTGTTTTCTTTTATTTGTTTAATTCAGTAGATTATTCAGGTATGACCCCATAACGAGGGAGCACAAGTCTAGTCTACAGCAGAGATAAGATCCTTACGTGGCCCCTGGCTCTTCTGATCTTCCCTACTCAATGGTTTTGAAATACTCAATCACACAGATCATGTGAGACATTCACCTCTTACATACAGACCAAAAGTTAGGACACACCTTCACATTCAAAGATTTTTCAGTATTTTCTTGACTATAAAAATTGTAGATTCGCTCCTCCCGGGGACAACCCCTTTCCTCAGAGCTCCTACACTTCAGATTGTCCCTCACACACAGCTTTCCATGGAAGCAGCGCCAAGTCACGTCCCAAAACTTCAAGGGGATCCTGATGGAATTCAATAAACTCAAACCCACCCCCAGATCCCGACTTGGGCAATCCCTGAGGGCCAGAGGCTTCTGGAAATGAGTCAACAGAACCCTCTTGTCAAGGACTTTCCTCGACATGGTCCTGATCTCCCACATTCCCAGACCCCACCGGCGAATCACCTTCAGAACCGGGGTAGCGTAAGCCGGAAGATGCCCATGCGGTGTACGGAGATCCTTCACTTGTCCTCCTGTCTCCCATTCCTGGAAGAAAGGCCGAAACCATCCCCTGCAGGAGTATACCCACGGAGGAGCCCATCCCCTGCAGGAGTATACCCACGAGAGCCTCTCCCCCTTCAGTAGTTATACCCACGGAGGAGCCCATCCCCTGCAGGAGTATACCCACGGAGGAGCCCTCTCTTTCCAGAGGTTTGCAACATTGATCTTAAGAAAGGTATTCACTAGGATCACCACAGGGTTGACCATACACAACCCTCCTTGTCTCCTCGTGCGGTAAGTAACCTCCCTCTTGATTAGGTTCAGCCTATTCCCCCATAACAGCTGGAAGAACAGACTGTAGACCCGAGTCCAGAGGGGTTCTGGCAACATGCACACACTGCCCAGATATATCAGCAACGGGAGCAGGTAGGTTTTGAGTTTCACCCTTTCTCAGAGGGTCAAAGACCAACCCTTCCACTGGTCCACCCTCTGAGCGGCGATCTTAAGCCTGCCGTCCCAGTTTTGCATGGGGTAAATGGCTATATTTGATGCTGAGAACTTTGGCAGAGTCCTGGGGCCCTGGAAGAGTGTCCGGGAGATCAAAGCCTGGACCTCCCTCTCCCAGCCAGAGACTCTCACACTTATCCCGTTTTTTTTGGACCCAGAAGCCTCTGAGTAGTGGTCAACCTCTGACATAACCCACTGAGCCTCCCCTCCCGAGGACACAGAAACGGTGACATCATCGGCGTACGCTACCACCCTTAGAGTGGCTTCAGGACAGATCAGAGGTACTCGTGGTCAACCCGATCAAACGCTTTTGCCTGATCCAAGGACAGCAAGTACCCCTTCCAGTTACCAGCCCTGCCCTGCTCCACTGCCTCCCGGACACAAAGCACAGCACTAAATGTACTGCGGCCTGGAACAGAGCAGTGCTGGGTCCCCGAAAGGAGCCGGGGAGCAAACTGCACCAGCCGATTAAACAGCACCTTTGCCAAAACCTTTCTGTCCGTATTGAGAAGCGCTATGGGACGCCAGTTCTCAACACGAGATCGGTCCTTACCCTTTGACAGGATGATCAGGGCAGACCTCCTCATTGACTTCGGCAGAGCGCCCGAGGAAAGACACTCATTGAATACCTCAGTCAAGAGGGGAACCAAGGTGTCCTTAAAGGACTTATAAAACTCGGATGTTAAGCCATCCGGACCCGGCGATTTCTTGAGGGCGAGCCCTTCAATCGCCAGGCTGACTTCCTCTTCCCTGATCATCTCTGTCAAAACATCAAGAGAGGGGTCTACTCCTGGCTCAGGGACAGTTTCAGCCAGGAAAGCCGACATCACATCCCGATCTAGATCCTTCCTGCCCAAGAGGTGCGAGTAGAAGGATCTGACGACCTCCACAATCCCTGATCTGGACCTTTTCAGGGATCCCGTACTGTCAACCAGTCCTGTGACAACTTTACCATTCACTGACATCTTGCAGTTCCTGTAAGGGTCGGGCGAGCGGTATTTCCCGTAATCCCTCTCAAAAACCAAAGATGCGTGTCTCTCTTACTGACACCTCTTCAGCAAGGATTCACTCTGAGATGTCCTCACGACTACCTCCAGTCAGACGAGATGCTCGATTGCCGTCACTCAGGCACCTGATTACAGGGCGGTTACCTGTCCAGGCTCCTGAGGCTCGAGAGCTGGCGGAAGAATCGCTCCACCCTTTTTCTTAAGCATCTCCCCACACTCTGACTTACTGCTACAAAGGCCCAGCAAAGGTACCTCTCTAAGAAGTCCTCAAATGATTGTCTGATCTCGCTTCTTCCAGGAAGACGAATTGAGCTTCTGATAGCCTCTCATCCATCCGGGGGGTCTCTGTAACATTCACATGAAAACAAATTAGACAGTGGTCGGAGAACTCCACCTCAACAACGGCACGGCTGAAGAAATGGCTTCCTCCTTTAAATAAAACCTGTCTATCTAGACCTGCAGCTACCCCTAATAGGTGATAAAGTACAGTGAAGGACTACCAGCCTCCCCCTCTTGTGCCTCTGCCGGCTAGTGTATTCAATCCCCGGTAACACGGAGCGGCACCTGCTCCAAGCGCCGTTGTAGTTGATCTATTGTGTGCTCAGTTCCCAAGAGGAAGAAGCCAATAGCAGAAATTCCAAGCACAGACCTCACTATTCTACCACGATTCCTATTCAAGCATTCAAAAGATCAGCCATCTAGGACGCCGAGGTCCACAAGGTACAGCCTGTTTCATGCAAGTAGCGCTTTATCAAACCTCCCTTTGAGGAGAGATAAATACAGGAGAAGAGAAATAGAAGATTGCTTCACTAAGATAGATAATGAGATATCCAAAGTCAGATTAGGAGATGATAACCAGTGATTATTACAGGGAGATATAGGATCAGATCCCACCCGGGAATTCAATCAATGGGTAAGACCCCTTGGCCGGTATTTCTGGATATTTTTTCGCATTATTGACCAGAGCATTCTTTACAAATTTTTGCCTTTTAAAATAGAACCGAATTAAGAGTTTTTATGACAGAGGCGCCTTCATGCATTTTGATTCAAACAGAAACATTTTATAGAATACTTGAAGTTTACTTTGATGGAAAAAAATTTTATTAACAGAAATATTTACCTCCACATCTCCTAAAATTTAATAGACGGACATGTTAAAGTTCACAAATGTCCCATATTGATCTGTTCACATAAATAAATCATCATATATCACTAAAACGGTATAACCAGATTCTGCTTTTCACTAAAAGTCACAACCTGAAAAATATAGCAGTAAAACAATAAAATAAAGGCGCCATAAAACCATAGAATAGAAAACAGACAACCAGCGAAGCATTCGGCAATTAACATTTAAAATTTCCTCTAAAATCTGTACATCCAGATACTTATATAAAGAAATCTACTTTCCAAACCAGTAGTGTGAGGAGATCGTCCAGACCCCACATGTGGTGTGAGACACTGAGGGGTTAACTGTGGAATGGGCGGTATGTTTCCCCTAGGTTTGCTATTATGCAAGGCTTAAATGCGAGGTTGTGTTGTCCAGCACCTTGGACACAGGTGTTGGAACAGCCCAATCAGCCTGTTATAAAGCCGCTGAGCAGAGGTAAGAGTGTGTGTCTCGTGACTGGAGGCGCGGAGAAGCACGCGCCTTGACCTCTGGTGCCTGGAGCAAAAAGTGTTTTTGTTAGTGGTGATTCTGAGAACCATTGTTCTTAGCACCCGGACGGGTAGGATATTATTTTGTTTTTGATGCCTGAATGTGAAGGCCTTTATTTTGTCCTACTGCAATAAACGCAGGCTAAGACCTGTTTTGGACTGTACCTTGTGGTCCCGTCTTGAAACTACATCACAGCACCCCGCTACACGGTCCCTCTACGGGCCAAATCTCCCACATAGGTGTCTTCGGATTGCGGGCAGTTCAAAAGACACACACCTGAAAGGCTCGCGACAATCCTCAACAGTTGCATGGCCTGGGTTGGAAAGCAGCAGGCAGATTGCAGGATACAGCCAAGATGGAGGACTTTGATTAAATACCTGCAAGAGGAGGCCAGACTAATCGCAGCAGCAGACAAGCCATGCTCCAGACAGCAGGAGGAGAGGTCCCCCCACAGCAAGCCATGCTCCAGCAACAACAGGAAGAGTCCCGAGCCATGTTCCAGCTGATGATGGAAAAGTTTTCTGGCATTATGCAGCCCCACCACCACGACTACTGAGGGGTCCAATACTGGTTTGCACAGGGTTACCCGTTGTCCAGCATTCCGCACGGCTGCAGTGCAGAAGGCCTTGCAAAGATGACGGCACCGACCGTGGAGGCGTACTCACTGTGTTCGAGCGAGTAGCTAGCGAGAGGAGTTCCCGGCTGAGCGTTCAGATGTCCGGGCACCTTTCCTGACAGGCGAATCGCAGAAGGCCTACTACGACCTGAGTAAACGGAGGCCCGTGAGTACCCAGCTAAAGGCGGAGATTTCGGGTTGCGTCTTGGGGTCACCGTTCAAGTTCGGCTCCACTGGGTCCACCAGTGGCTTACTCAGAAAAACTACCCCCACGCTCCCAATGCATACCTGATCCTTCTTGTCCGGAAGTGGCTACAACCAGAGGACTGCACCCCAGCACAGATGGAGAGAGAGTGGTTTCGGTCGAAAAATTCACCCGTTCTCTGCCCTCTCGGCTCCAGTGGTGGGTTGGCCAGTCCGGTCCCACAAAAGCTGAGGAACCGTGTCCCTAGTAGAGAGGTATCGGGTGCGAGGACCTTCTACTTACCTCTCCCCATGGAAGCAGTGAGTGACAGGGTCACCAACCATCGTATAAGACTGCACTGCGGAAAAGGGGAGACTTTCAGGTTGGGAGGGGGTTCATTGGGGGCATGGATACCCAGAAACCCAGTGAGGCTCGTGACAGAGGTCATGGCCGTATCCAGTGCTGGCGGTGCCTGAACGGGCCAAGTTGGCTGCCAACTGTCCACTGTTCAGTGTCTATTCTAGACCTGCAGCTACCCCTATAATAGGTGATAAAGTACAGAAGAACAGGCACTACCCAAATCTTTGCATCCTGCAGGCGTAGTGTATTCAATCCCCGGTAACACGGAGCGACACCTGCTCCAATCGCTGGTGTAGTTGGATCTATTGTGGTGCTCAGCTCCCAATAGGATAGAAGCCAATAGCAGAAAGTCCAAGAACAGAACGGCACTCACTATTCTCAATCCACGATTCCTTTATTCAAGCATTCAAAAGATCAGACACCTGAGGACGCCCGGGTCCAC
Source organism: Engystomops pustulosus (assembly GCA_019512145.1). Classification (NCBI taxonomy): domain Eukaryota; kingdom Metazoa; phylum Chordata; class Amphibia; order Anura; family Leptodactylidae; genus Engystomops; species Engystomops pustulosus. The sequence goes on along the minus strand of WNYA01000791.1, from coordinate 1,488 downwards.
AAGGTAACAGCCGGTTTCACGCAAGTAGCGCTTTATCAAACCTCCCTTTTGAGGAGAGATAAATACAGGAGAAGAGAAATAGAAAATGAATAAATAAAAAAAAAAGTGAGATATACAAAAGGTCAGATTATAGGAGATGATAACCAGATAGATATATAGACAGGAGATAGAGGATCAGCATCTCCACCCGGGAATTCAATCAATGGGTATTAACCCTTGGCCAGGTATTTCTGGATATTTTTTCGCATTATTGACCAGAGCAATTCTTACAAATTTTGCCTTTTAAAAATAGAAACGAAATTAAAGAGTTTATAGACAGAGGCGCCTTCATGCAATTTTGATTCAAACTGAAACATTTTATAAAGAATACTTGAAGTTTGACTTTGATGGAAAAAATTTTATTAACAGAAAATATTTACCTCCACATCTCCTAAATGTAATAGACGGACATGTGTAAAGTTCACAAATGTCCCATATTGATCTGTTCACATAAATAAATCATCATAATATCACTAAAACTGTAATAACCAGATATCTGCTTTTCAGCTAGAAAGTCACAACCTGAAAAATATAGCAGTAAAACAATAAAAAGTAAAGGCGCCATAAAACCTATAGAATAGAAAACAGACAACCAGGCGAAGCATTCGGCAATTAACATTTAAAATTTCCTCTAAAATCTGTACAAATCCAGATACTTATATAAAGAAAATCTACTTTCCTAAACCAGTAAGATGTGAGGAGATCGTACAGACCCCACATGTGGTGTGAGACACTGAAGGGGTTAACTGTGGATGGGCGGTATGTTTCCCCTAGGTTTTGCTATTATGCAAGGCCTTAGTGCTGAGGTTGTGTTGTCCAGCACCTTGGACACAGGTGTATAAGCCGCTGAGGGCAGAGGTAAGAGTGTAGTCGTGACTGGAGGCGCTGGAGAGCACGCGCCTGAACTCTCTGAACCTGGAGCAACAAAGTTGGTTTTTTTGGTTGTGGTGAGTCGAGAACCATTGTTGCTAGCACCCTGTGACGGGTAGGAATTATTTTGTTTTTTGATGCCTGAATGTGAAGGCTTTATTTTGCTGCTACAATAAACGCAGGCTAGACCTGTTTTGGACTAAACCTTGGTGTCACTGTCTTGAACTGCATCACAGCACCCCGCTACCACGGTTTCTACCGGGCCAAATCTCCCACATATGGTGCTTCGGATTGCGGGCAGTTCAAAAGACACACACCTGAAAGGCTCGCTACATCCTGCAACATTGCATGGCCTGGGTGCAAGCAGCAGGCAAATTGCAGGAAAAAGCCAAGATGGAGGACTTTATTAAATACCTGCAAGAGGAGGCCAGAGCTAATCGGCAGCAGCAGCAGGCCATGCGCCAGCAGCAGGAGGAGAGGTCCCGCCAGCAGCAGGAGGAGAGGTCCCGCCAGCAGCAGGAGGAGAGGTCCCGCCAGCAGCAAGCCATGCTCCAGCAGCAGGAGGAGAGGTCCCGCCAG